>JAXIVH010000229.1:92500-233311 GCA_036785325.1 Urophycis tenuis | reverse complement strand
AACCTGCGTCTGTCTCGTCCATCCGATCCGTCCTCCCCCTCTAATATAGAGAGAATACCGTGGCTGTGTGCCAGGAGGTAATTGGACTCCACCAAGTGCTGCCAGTTTCTTAGCGTTAGTCGCCAGGGAGATCTGAATGGATCCTTGTCTGTTCTTAGAACCACTCGCTCGCTAGCCTGTTAGCGCTGAGCCAGTGGAATTGAACCCTGATGAAGGCCATTAGTAGCCTCTAGCTTATTACCTGCTACTGATACCAACGCTATGATCGATAAACCTCATACTGTGGGCCATTTGAAGTTGGCTATTTTGCACATTTGTGAACATATGTTCTGTGTCTCTTTAGTGGCCTTACCGCTAAAGAGTGGTGGATGTCTGTACATGTAGCACATTGCAACAACATTGTGGAACTGTTTGGCTTCTGTGGATCTTATTTAAGTAGCTGAGGTTATTCCCAGGCTACTGTTGTTATGAGTGGCTCTGCTGGTTTATACTGGTCTTTACTAGTGGTACTCTCATGGTCTCTACTTGTCACCACTGAGCTTGACTGTTTTCTACTGGTATCTGCTGGTTTCTGCAGGGTTCTACTTGTTTATTCTAGTCTGTACTGGTTTCTACTGATCTTTACTGGCTTCTACTGGTTTCTTCTACATTTACATTTACATTTAGGGCATTTGGCAGATGCTTTTATCCAAAGCAACAAACAAAGAGTACATTTGTCATAAGAAGGTGAAACATTGCATTGCTGCTAATACAGAAAGAAACTCACCAGAACAAGTTTCAAGCATTTCAATTGCTAGATTAACCATTGCTAGTATACAACATCTCTGACTAAGTGCCAAGTTACAAAGAGCGATCAAAGTGCCAAGACTCTATTAGTTTTTAAGGGTCTTGTTTTCTATTGGTCTCTATTGGTTTCTACTGGTACCTACTGGGTTATACGGATTTCTACTGGTCTATTGGTTTCTGCTGGCCTTTACTGGTTTCTACTTAATCACCAGTGGTTTCTAGGAAGAAATACTGTAGGAGTGGAAGGGGGGGGGGGGGGTTAGGAAGGTGATCTATCACCTCCAGAAGCACGTGGAGAGGGAACCTCCGGGCAAAGTGAGGAAAGATTGTGTAAGCGCCCTTTAGATCAGGTTCTCGTTATACAAGCCCCGGTGCCGGGCCAACATCACACTTTAGAATAGAGGACTGCGTTGTTTTGACATGAACACACAATCCCCAAGGCCCACATGCCGGAACCGCCTCCTTCCCTCCACCAATCCGAGCGCGGGATCCCGTGTGATGATGTTTACCAGCTCTCACAATACCAGCGAGCGAGCGGAGCTCCGTCTCTGCCACGGCCTTCTCAGAGAACTTCTCAGTAGTTCCGGCCCCTGCTCCACTTCTAGGAAAAACAAACAAGGTAGCCGTCACCGTGACGCCAAAGGAAGCAGACCAGCAGCCCACCCCTTGCTCCTCAAAATGGACGGAGACGCCATCTCAGCCCACAGCCAATACAGAGTCCTCGTGTCCGAGCCCTGGCCCCCGGTCCGGGAGTGATGTGATCATGATGTGTGCTTCTCGAGACTAGATATCATCTCGAGTAGGAGCTCCGGGTCTCTCGGGGGGGGGGCGGGGAGGTTGTCTCTCCCATGGCCCTGCCCCGGAGAAGACATTCCAGAGCTTTACCCCCGGTGGGCCGGGGGAACATTCTCACCACCACTGTCTAAAAACAGCCAGCCGGACGTCTCTCTCCAGACTCGTGCAGGACTGGGAGCTTCATGGTCTGTGATCTGAAGTTTGAGAAACTTCAGTCAGTGGTATGAATAGCTTCCTGATGGTGGTGGCGGTGACCCTGTATTTTGGGTGAAGGTATGGATGAGGTAGAGGACGATATGATGAAGGTGGTTGGGTTAGGGGTGGAGGTGGTGGTGGTGGTGGTGGTGATGGGGGTGGAGACGAAGGAGGAGGTGGATATGGCGTTGGCGAATGTGCTGGAGGGATGCAGGTGGAGATGGTCGAGCGATGCAGGTGGTGGTGGAAGCGGTTGAGCAGGGAGAGGAGACACCTAGAACCAGGATTCAGTGGAGGGGAATGGTCCTCAACACAGACTGGAAGACAATTCACAATGGAACAATTCACTGGCCAACTAGCTTCAAGCTTTGAGTACTTTGCCATTCAAGGTCAATTTATCAGACTGAAGCTGACACTTTACAATTGCAATAAACTACTAACCTCTGGTATTTGGAGGCCGTATCTTCATTTGAGTTTGCTTCATATCTTGCCAACGTTATGCACAAAGATTAAGAACCACTCAAGCTCAATCTATAGCTGATTTGATTCCACCACGTAAGATAAGAACGTTAGTGGAACATGGCGGCGCACAGCAGACAAAGCGGTATCTCTGTGTGCGGCTGAACGGAGCCCTATGCTGATTACTATGTACCGTATTATCATGGGATGTATAGATACGGAGGTGACACCAGGGGTTGGGCAGGGCTCTACATTGTGTGTGTTTGTGTGTGTATGTGCATGTGAACATCCCCCCCTACACACACACACACACTGTTAGCGCTCCTATGGGCCGGGCGTTCAGATTCCACGCGTTGGAGGGAGATGATGTCACCGATGAGTGTGATGTCACACTTGGTGGCTGGGGGCACTGTAGAGAGGTGTTTGATATTCAGCTGTGGGGGGGACCATCTCTATTGGTCGTCTTCTTTACGGAGTCTGGTGAATGTACTGGCGGCTTGAACACACGCTGACAGCAACAAACAGTTTATCACTTTATTGTTGCCTGGCAACCAGTCTTTCACCTGCTAAAGCAGTTCTCAGGGGGAGAGAGAGGGGTGTCATTCAATTTCTTAATTTATTTATTTAGTCTAAATTCTCATCATGGTGATGCTGTATCCATGGCATCAGCAACGTAGGCCAGATAATGACGGTCCTTCTACTTTACTGACTCCATCTGTCTCACATTCTCTCTCTCACTCAGTCTATGCCTCTCTCTCCCATCCTCTATCCTTTATCTATCATGTCCTTAAATGCCCTTAAATGTCCCATCCTCAACTGTCACACACAATCTCTCTCTCTCTCTCTCTGTCTGTCTCTGTCTCTGTCTCTGTCTCCCTCTCTCTCTCTCTCTCTCTCTCTCTCTCTCTCTCTCTCTCTCTCTCTCTCTCTCTCTCTCTCTCTCTCTCTCTCATGTGACATCAATGCTCATTTGGTTTGTTTACTTCATGTTGGTACAGATGGGTAGGGATGGCAGAAGGCTCGCAGAGCCGTGTTCACGTTTTAATCTCAGCTGAGCTGTGAATGATCTCTTCATACAGTATCTCTCTCTAGTCCTTCTTTTTAACACGCACTATTTACATCTGGACTCACTGTAACGCGACAGGGACGAGTTCGCCAGCAGCACACAGAATTATTACCCATTTGCTGTAATTGTTGGGCAAAAACACGACAGAAGATTACAAATGTGTGATTTTAACCATAGCAATTCATGCAAGCTACAGGGTTTCCTGGATCATTTCCTGGTTCACCTGTTCTAGTCATTGTGTGGATTGTTTTTCCTGTTTCGGAGTGCAGCACATGCTTTACATGTCGACACATGTTTTGTGTCTGTCAGAAACTAGGAGGAAGAGGCTAGAGCGCTATTTATCCGCGGTTCATGGTTTTACACGGCTGCTTAAACCTGGTTATCGATCACAAGCTATCTTAACAAACTTGTCTGTTGTTATCCGGAGATTTAAAAAGACTGTTCTCATTGTCTCTATGTATTTCCCTGTGTCTCTGCCGCCATCTGCAGGTGAGCCAGGGTAATGTTCCCGGTGTGGAGAGCGCATCTCTGGCCATGGACACGGAGGAGGGCGTCGAGGTGGTGTGGAACGAGGTGCTGTTTCCCGACAAGAAGGTCTTCAAGTCCCAGGAGGTACCGTCACACTCTTGCCACCCTGGTGCTCCAGTGGCACTGAGGGTGTTTGACTTACCAGCCGTAAGGTCGTGGGTTCAAACCCTCATGCACACTGTCTCCCTGTAGGCGTCCTTAAGAAAGATGCCCTAAGCCTCCCTGCTCCTTAATGTATCTAAAGGGTTTACTGTAAAGGGCTTTGGATGAAAGTGCCTGTGTTTGTGACTTATTGACCCAAGTTGAAAAACACATGACTTTAGACCATTAGATCTTTAAACCTCCACCTCATTGTTTACACTTTTTCTGTCACTTCTTTATAACACATTTATTTTCAATATTTTTTTCATTTAGTAGTTGTATTGGGTTGGTAAGTTTCTAACTGCCAAGTTTCTAACTGCATGAGGAACATGGGGTTTCTCGTGTTCATTTTCTAGACATAACCGTTGCGTCCATGTCTGCTAGGACAAGATCAAAGAGATGTTTGAGAACCTGATGCAAGTGGAACATCCCAACATCGTCAAGTTCCACAAGTACTGGCTGGACATGAGGGAAAGCCAGGCTCGGGTAAGTTTTCCTGGAGACCACTGATCTCCTCGAAACAGACCAGCTGGGACCATGTAGTGTAGCAGTGGTGATATAGATTTTTAAAGATATTTGGGTTTGATTTTGTGTCAGTTTCATAAGTGTGTACGTATTTAGAGACTGAAAAGTGGAATATGGTACATATCATCAACATGCAAATAGAAATGTTTATTATCACACATTTTTGTTTATGGTAATGACAAGTGATTATTTTACTGCTGTTGGGTCCTGGGCTAAAAGTACTGCCCCAGGTGGGTCATGATGGGAACACCTGCTCCTGCTGTTGTTATATATCTCTTCAGTTAAGTTCGCTAGTCGCACCACAAGCAACACACACTCCAACTGTTTCAGTCCCCATTCCGCTCTCCTCACAACCCGCAGGTCATTTTCATCACCGAGTACATGTCTTCAGGCAGCCTCAAGCAGTTCCTGAAGAAGACCAAGAAGAACCACAAGACCATGAACGTCAAGGTCGGTCCTCAGGATTCGGTTCTCTCGTTGGCCTCCGCGCCGCTGAAAGGGGTTAAGCGGCGCCGAGCCGAGATGCCGATGGCAAATTAGCATCCCGGGGGTTTCTTGTTGAAGACACTTTCTAAACTAACTTTGTTGATCTCTGTTGCCCTCCTTGGTCTGCTCTACTTATTCTTCCAAAGCCCAGTGTGCCTCTTTGTCAGAGTTGGTTCCTCATCCAGCTAGAATTAAACATGCTATAATAAGGTGCTGTCGGGTAGTTTTTGGCTGGTTTGAGTTTCCTGTTCGGGGCTGCCGGCGTGGCTTTGGATTGGCTGGTTGTCAGTGGCTGCAGGGCCGTATCAACACTTTAAGTAGTATGTGTGGCTCTGACCTGCAGGCGTGGAAGAGATGGTGCACCCAGATCCTGTCAGCCCTCAGGTACAGAGACACTTCTCGCACCTTCACTCTGTGTGGTTCCAACCGCTGGTCTCTATCGATGTTTGCCATGTGGTTTTTATTGTTGTGTTTTTATTGAGGCGTGGACAGTACAATTTCTGGAACTTGAACTCTGGTCAGAGATTCAGAGCTTTTACTTCCAACTGCATGCACTTAAGATAAGATAAGAGATGGAGAAAAGACTTTATTAATCCCCGAAGGGAAATTGGGTTGCCATAGCAGCCAGCGTACATATAAATACAGTACAAAAAACAAAAATAAAATAAGATAAACAAAAATAAAGAATAAAAATAAAATAAATACAAAAATGCAGTGGAATTGTAAAAATACCATTGAAATATATTCTCTCCGCATTGGCAGCTACCTTCACTCCTGCGAACCGCCCATTATCCACGGGAACCTGACCTGTGACACCATCTTCATCCAGCACAACGGACTCATCAAGATTGGTTCAGGTGTGTGTATCCCCCCCCCCCCCCCCCCCCCCCCCGCAGGCCACTGTGTGTTACTACAGCTGCAGACTTATTGCTAGTACAGTATTGTTCTTTTCCTCCCAGCCTGCTTATAGAGCAGTTCTTTCTTATTGTATTATAAAATAGCCGATTGTGATGGTTCCCTTTAACTGGATTTAAAAAAGCGGAATTTCAAAGTAGTTTGATTATTGCTTCTTATAATATTTAATTACATTTAATAAATGAAATGGATGATGACTAATGCTTAAACATGTCTGTCTCTGTTCTTCTCTACAGTTTGGCACAGGTTATTTGTGAATGGTAAGACCCATGCACATTTCTTTATTACTATTACCAACTATAACTTATAGTCATTTGGTCTCTCCAAAATACTGCATGTTTCTGAAGAAGGTGTTAACGGAGAGAATACAGAATGGTTGTTGTATACATGCTCTGTTGGGTGTTCACTTTGTTAGTCCTGAGGGAAATTGTTTGTCATAATTGCTGCTTTAGATAGAAAAGCAATAACTACAAAATGGAGTAAAGTACAAATTAAATATATTCAAAATGAAAACCCAAACACACAACAATGCAGTCACATGCACACATAGAAACAGAGAGATGTACATTGATTGTGAAATGTACGTAATGCAACTATGGGGTGTGTTTTTTAGTGTTTGGCTGGAGAGCTATACTGTTTGGATGGAGGATTGCTGTGTTATTAGTGTTGTGTCAGCTGTGTTTCTCTGTCCAGTGTTTCCAGACGCCCAGGGGAAGGGACGACCCCACCGAGATGAGCAGAGGAACCACCACTTCTTCCCTCCGGAGTACGGCAGTAGGTGTAATGATAATAATATTAATCATCATAATAATCATCATAACGTGTAGTTTAACCGCATTGCTTTATTGAAGTGGAATGTGTTGGAACCGGATCGCAGTCCAAGTGCTTACTTTTTTTACAGAATGTTTTTAGTTTATTAAAAGGGCCACAGAGTTCACCGTGTCTCACGTGTAATCGGTCCATGTCCTCCTCCTCCTCCTCTTCCTCATCATCCTCCTCTTCTTCCTCTTCCTGTCTCCAGCGGGGGAGGATGACTTCGCTATTGACATCTTCTCCTTTGGCATCTGTGCTCTGGAGGTGAGACCAGCGTGTCTGAGATGAGGTTGACTCGGGAGAGACATTTTATTTTAATAATAATAATAACAATAAATTGACAGTGTTTGCAGTCGCACACATGTAGTCTTGTATGTTGTGCTTTAGTTTGTTTTATGTTCCAGTTTCTATATCTTTCCTATATGTTGAGCAGAGCTGTAGCAACAGAGACACTTTCCCCCAGGGTTGATCAAGAAGTGTGTGTGTGTCTGCGTGTGTGCATGCGTGCGCACGCCCGCACGCGTGCCAGTGTGCTTGCCTGCGGTGTGCGTGTGCTCAAATTCTAAGTGAAGCGCGACACAGCACAGGATATAGCTTGCGCCCGCGCCGAGCTGAACAAGCCAATCACAGAACGGTACCCCATCTCCCATTTCCTGTTGTCCTATAACGTTCCTGCATTGTTCCACAAGATGGCGGTTCTGGAGATCCAGGCCAACGGGGACGCCGTGGTGTCCAAGGAGGCCATCAGCAGTGCTGGACACTCCCTGGAAGACCCCCTCATGAGGGTAGGTCCCCCCCCCCTCGACCCACCTGACGGTCTGCAGTCTCGTCCTTCCTGGATGTTTCGACTGAAGTCCTGGCATTGTTTAACATCTCCTGCACGGCCTAGTTGGTCCCACCCCTTGGACTTAACTCTGGGTCGAGACGACCCTCACTCGTCCTGTTCTGATTGATTTGACCTCTGACCCCTGAAGGAGTTCACCCAGTCGTGCGTGCGGCAGGAGGCCAAGCTGCGTCCCACGGCCCACGATCTCCTCTTCCACCGGGTGCTGTTCGAGGTGCACTCCCTCAAGCTGCTGGCCGCCCACTGCCTCATCAGCAACCAGTGTGAGTCCCGGTCCTCCCCACAGAACTGTAGTGGCGGCAGGAGACGTTCCTCCCAGCATCTCTCTGCTGCACCTCTTTCTCTCTCTGTACCTCCTAATCTCCCTGTACCGCTGTATCTCTCACTCTGCATATCTCTCTCTCTCTCTCTCTCTCTCTCTCTCTCTCTCTCTCTCTCTCTCTCTCTCTCTCTCTCTCTCTCTCTCTCTCTCTCTCTCTCTCTCTCTCTCTCTCTCTCTCTCTCTCTCTCTCTCTCTCTCTCTCTCCCTCTCTCTGAGTATTGCTATCTCTCTCTCTTTCTATGTCTCCCTCTGGGTCTCTCTCTCTCTCTCGCTCTCTCTCTGGGTATCTCTTTATCTTTCTGTGTCTCCCTCTCTGGGTCTCTCTCTTTATATGTGTGCTTCCCTCTCTAGATCTTCTTCCAGAGAACTGTGTGGAGGAGAAGACCAAGTCGTTTGACCCCAACGCTGTGATGGCCGAGATCTCCCACCAAGACCGACCAGGAGTTCAGCTCAAGTAAAACCAATAATAAATTCTAACTGCATTCCTACATCTAATGTAGTGACTTATCACATACAAGTATTGGCCATTGTTATTTGATTCAAATAAGTAATAATCACAATATTAGTCCACATCACAAGCCCTGATTGGTCTTGTGTATGGTTTGAATAGCAGAGACTATATGTGACATGTCAAGCCTTGTTTGATCCTCCTCCTCCTCCTCTTCCTCACATGTAGATATTCACACGTGTCTCCCCTGGAGCTCGACAAGTTCCTGGAGGATGTGAAGTAAGTAGAATGTTGTTTACATAGCATTTCTGCATGCTGTTGTTGCATAGCATTTTAGCGTAGCATTTTGGGGTAGAGCGTTATTGATATGGTCTTAGCATAGCATTGTAGGGTAGCATTTTAGTAGTTAGCAAAGTGTTTTAGCATTGCATTGTAGCACAACAATGTAGCGTATCATAGCACAGCACTTTTGCGTTGTGTTGTAGCATAGCATTATGGCAAGGTCTTGGACTGGAATGTTGGTTGTTGACAGTGTGAATCTGGTGGTGGTTCCTCTCTCCTTCAGGAACGGGATCTACCCGCTGATGAACTTTGCGTCGTCGCGGCCCCACCCTGTCCCGCGGGCCCTGTCTCTGTCCCAGGAGCAGGTGGAGGCGGTCAAGACCCCCACCCCAGAACCACAGGAGACGGAGACCCGCAAGGTCTGCTGTCTGTGTGTGTGTGTGTGTGTGTGTGTGTGTGTGTGTGTGTGTGTGTGTGTGTGTGTGTGTGTGTGTGTCTGTGTCTGTGTCTGTGTGTGTGTCTGTGTGTCTGTACTTGTCAATGTGCATTTCAGCGAGCATATGTCAACCTAATAGAATACAGTACAACAATCTGTCTATTTGTAAATCTGTCTGTCCATGTACCACTAACTACCATCTCTGTCTGCAGGTCATTCAGATGCACTGTAACTTGGAATCAAATGAAGAAGGGACCAAAACTCATGTGAGTCACAAACAAGTGCAGGTATTCAGTCCTGTTCAGCATAACGTCTTCACTCTTTTTATAAGGAAGGGGTGTTAACATCGACGTCATTGTGATCGCTTGATCGAATGTATTGATTTAAACGAGCGTGGCTCTTCGCCTTCCCAGCTTTCTCTGTTCCTGAAGATGGACGACAAGCTCCATCGACAGCTCAGCTGCGACATCCTCCCAAGTGAGTCAACATCACCCACACCTCTCAAGGGCCGTAATCTTACCACCAGGTGTGAAGATCTATCCACTTGTGACATCACAAGTGATGACGTCACAAGTGGGAGTGTCAACTCACTGGCCCACTCCCTGGTGGACTGTACCAACTGGTGGAGGCTGGAGGTGATCTATCCATCATGCCCGTTTGTGGATGCTCCCGCTTGTGATGTCACAACTGGATTGATTTTGCAATGGCTTGAAATTAGCCTCACACCTGGTGGTCGAGAAGGAGCCCCTTCCAGCCACATATATCTTTTTTTCCTTCTCCTTCTTACTCCTCTGTTTACTGTGCCTAACACATTTTGTTTGGTTCCTTGCAGCGGATAGTTCCAAAGACCTTGCCAACGAACTAGTTCACTATGCCTTCATAAATGAGGTAGGCAACTTTCAAAACACTTACTGTGATCTATCTCTGATGGATACTGGTTTGTCAAAACAAAGAATATTGCAATTGCTTTGGATGAAAGCGTCTATTAAATTAACTAATGAAAAACTTGCATTAGGTTCTTTTTTTATGTCAAGTAAACAATCTGTGTGTAGTTGAGCTTAATGAAATTCATCTAAAAGTAATCACAGAAAGTCGCTTTGGATAAAGCGTCTACTAAATAACAAGAAATATTAACATAAAAAATAAATAAGCATAAAGCTATGATGTTTACACTTTCCATTTCTGTCTGTAATTATATCAAAATAGTATTTACAGTTGTATTCTGTGATTTTGTGTAATTCCATCTAAAGACGTGGATTTCTTCATGTGATCACATGAGAGCAGACCCATGAAACGTGTGCGTGTGTCCTGTGCAGGAGGACTGTGAGAAGCTGACCCTGTTCCTGGAGGATGCCATCAGTAGACACCTGCGCACCCAGGCTCCCGGGACCGTCCAGTGAGGAGCCGGGGGAGGAGAGGGGTGGGTCCTGGTGTCAACCGGCCCCCCAGAGACGAGGGGCCCGGCCAAGGCATGGACCGCTGGACACCAGAGAGACCCTACTGCCAGGATCACAGCGGGAGGGGGGCCTGCGGGGAGCAAGAGAGGGAGAGAAAGAGGGAGAGAGAGAGAGAGTGAGAGAGAGAGTGCAACACACAGGGACGGAGAGATCGAAAGAGAGAAAAGGGAGGAGCAAGGGCCCAGCCTTAAAGAGGAACCCATAGGCACCTCAAATCTTGGTACACTATTAAAGTACACTATTAAAGCTATGACCAGCTACTCTGCTGAGCCGCTTGAAGGCCCCCTGTCTACAAGGGCCCCCACGCCTCCAGATGTCCAGTTTCGTTTTCCATCGAAATCCTTTTATTATATACCCCTTGAAATTGGTTGTTTACACCCTCCTGTATTTCCGCAGGAATCAACACTAGACAAGAAACAAGAAATCCTTGCAATGTCTGGCATGTTCACTCAATATGAATTTACCCAAATTCTTTGTAGGAGTTTTGCAGATGTGCTGAGGTTGCATTTGTCGATCTTGGCACTCTCATTCCGTGACTCCATTTTGAGGAGTCAGCTGAAATGTCAACCTCAAGGTTGATGCCCAAACCCGTCCCTGCCTAGCTTCTCTGGGCTGACAGCTAACCTTTCCTTGAGCACACATTGTGCACAGTACTCCATGCATGAATGCCCATCAGAGGATGTCTGTGGTGCTGGCCTGCAGGGCTATTCTGCAGTGCTAGTCAGCTGTAGCTGGTCTGTTGTGCGAGTAATGTAATGCTAGCGATCTGATGCTCGCCAGCATTCCTAGCCTGTGTTGCTAGTCTGCAGTCTAGTGATAGCCTGTAAAGCTGCAGTCTACTGCTAGCTTGTAGTGCTAGCCAGCATTCCTAGCCTTTAGTGAGTCTGCAGTCCAGTGCTAGCATGTAATGCCATCCTGTAGTGCTAGCCTGCAGTCTAGTGCAAGCCTGCAATGCTAGCTTATAGTGCAAGCCTACAATGCTAGCTTATAGTGCTAGCATGCAATGCTAGCTCATAGTGCTAGCCTGTATTGCTATAGTACTACCCTGCAGTGCTAACCTGCTGTGCTTGCCTATAGTGCTAGACCGCAGTGCTAGCCTATAGAGCCTGCAATGCTCGTAAGGGCTCTCACCCAGAAGGTTTTCCTGAAAGCCAAAGACTTGTGAAGTGCCTAAGATGGCCGCCCACCTGCGACTGAACATTCGCAACGAGCAGCTTCGTACAAAACCCGGAGACTTGGAACTTGTGGAAGCAAATGGTCGTGGTGGTTTTTCCAACTGCCCTGCTCTATAAATGTATGAAGGCGGTCTTTGTGAATGTGAGGGTGGGCGTGAAAGCGATACCTGGTCAAGATAGTGCCATTGCCGTCTGTTGCTACTGTACATTGGAATAAATAACTGGCTATGGGTTGATGTTTTTACTCATCATCAGTTAACGTTAACATGCAGCTCATAACATGTGTAAAGAAAGTGTACTTCTGTATGTCTGAGAGAAGGCGAGTTGGACAAAATGTGAACATACGTTACAAAGTCATGAGACCAAGGACAGAAAATGTTTTGATTTTGTTTGATAAATATTAAAACATGATCTTAAATGTTCAAATTTCTAAATGATTGCATCTGATATGTTTTGGCCCCAAGGGAGAGATCAAGGGAAAATTAATTCATGTTTCTGTTTTTGTTGGTTGTTTGTCAGGAGCTGTTTCTGTAGCATGTAGACATGTTGAAGCTTCTGTGGAGACGGAGTTCGGAGTTCGGAGGTCATATGTGTGTTTAGTCAATTAAACACTCCTTTTAATTACCCAGTTTGTGTGAAAGGTTATGGGTTCAAAAGCAATTCTAATGCAAACCCAATACAACCCAAATTGGTGAAAGCGAGACCGATCTTTTTCACGTGTGTGCTAGATGCTTGTGGTGAATGTATAGATACGCCCTGGACAGACTAACTGATTGCTAATAAGTGTTTTCCTTCTCGGAAAACACTGAACGGGGTGGGGATACATGTACATTAGTCTGACTCATTTCTAGCCCTTCTGTTCTAGACAACTGTTCTGGAGCAGTCCTTCTAGAAGGTATGTGGTTCCACATGACCCTCATGTACAGTACATGGTTCTAAGGATCTCTCTGGGTCTGACCGGTTAGAGGGGAGCCAAGATGTCCACTGCGTGTGTTGTACATATCTATTTATGGATCTCAAAGAGGTTTTACTCTCAAGCTGCTCAGCGTTTTGCTCTTGTGTTTCTCTGATCAGCAGCATGTTAATAAAGCCTGACAACTTTGACATTTTGGGAACTTTGCATCTTCAGTATTGCCTTTGTGACCGGCCAGAGTCCTGGCCCAACATATGAATGTTTAGACTGCAAAAAGAAAGTAACCATCCCATCCAGTCTTATTTTCTGTTTAATTAACTTCCTGTTCCTGTGAATCTATTGAATGAAACTTTGCTTTGGATGTGATATTTTCAATATTGTAGCTATGGCAACTACAGAAATTATAATAAAACTATGTGACACAAAGACAGATTTGTACTTATTATTGTCTGTTATACACCTCTCTCTCTCTCTCTCTCTCTCTCTCTCTCTCTCTCTCTCTCTCTCTCTCTCTCTCTCTCTCTCTCTCTCTCTCTCTCTCTCTCTCTCTCTCTCTCTCTCTCTCTCTCTCTCTCTCTCTCTATATATATATAATCTAAAACAAAGCGTGATCTAATCTAATGGGTCACATAATATGAAGTAGCCTTGAGGTACTGTAGACCTATGTGTTACATTCATTTGCCAATGACAATTGATTTCTCTGTTCAAAATATCTGGATGAGTCCACATATATGCACTCAAAAGACCATTCCGATAAACACCAACCTGAATGATGATTTCAAAATGTACATTAAAAACGAGGTGGGTAAATTAAAGTGTGGTAGAACCATAGACTGTATATGGAACACGCAAAAGAAGGAGGCAACTCAAGAGCCGCCAGTTTTACCGTATCGCGAGAGTTGCTGATTGCGTTGGTTAACTTCTCGCGGCAGTTGGCGTGTGCGGGGGCCTTTGGAGTAAGGCGTGCTACATGGCGATTACTGACACTGCGGTAAATTTCTTACTTATTGAATTGTTGCGCTTTTTACCAAATAATTAGTGGTAAGTTAACACCACGTTTAGTATTGCATAACGTATACTTCGGAAATTGTAAAGGAGTCGAATTTTTTTGAACTGGCATATTGTTATCTTGTTGCGCCTTTTAAGTATGCTATGCTAAGCTAATTTATCCACATCGATGCTAGCTCGTGAGCGGCTAAAGACGCTGCGAACAGGCCCGATCCTGCAGAATGGAGTCAAATACGATTTACTAATAGAAATATTATAATGTGTAAAACTGCAATACGGCAATTGCATTCCCAATGCTCTTTATACGTGGTTCCCATTTGTCTGTACGACGTTTCAACTAGCCGTATGTCGCTAGCGTTCGTCATTCAAACAAAAGAGGGAAACGCGCTGGCTCGCTGCTGTGTGTGACTCCGTAATGGATGGTTTTTGGTCTGGAGACATAACCCCTCTTAGAATGTGTCGTTGTTAAATATGAATCGGCAGTCAACGTGATGTCTCTCCCTCCACTGCCTCTAGGGAGGAGACGCCGTGAAGATGGAGAATGGACAGGGGACGGGCTCGAAGCTCGGCCTCCCGCCGCTCACCCCGGAGCAGCAAGAGGCGCTGCAGAGGGTAGGCCAACGCCGCACACACTCCGGAGTTTCATCTCAATCGATGTGTTATTCTGCATATTTCTTGTTTTTTTTTTACCCGAATAACGTGTGTGTTCCCCCAGGCGAAGAAATATGCGATGGAACAGAGCATTAAAAGCGTCCTGGTGAAACAGACAATAGCTCATCAACAGCAACAGCTCACAAACTTGCAGGTCAGAGGATGTTAATGGTCCTGCCTCTTCTAAGGAGATGAAATCATTCCACTTGTGTATTGACTGAAACATAGCTTGTTATTTATCCAGGCATGACCTTGTTGGACTACCTTGTTTAACATTACTCTTCACACCCTTCCAATAGTATGTTCCTGCAATACCTATAGTTTCCAGACCAAACTCCTAGGCCCACAGCTCTAGCATTATTATCGTTCATTATCATATCATTTAGTTTATGCCTTTTAAGACGTTAAGCTTAAAGGTTAAAGCGTTGATTTTTTTTTTTTTTACCAAGACTGCTTTGCAATTAAGACTAAAACAAAGGTCTATGTTAATAAATTGATCATTTCTGATTTAGAGATGGTTAGAGTTTAGCTGTTGGCCTAACAAGCTAACCTATTGGGTTTGAGATGGTTAAGTTTAAGCATAATGTTGGGTCAGGTTTGGTAGGTGTTGGTATTGGCCACGTTTTGTGTTTCATGGCGTTTTCATGAATTGTAGTCACGCATTAGCCTTGGGAACTTCAGTATTGCAGGAACATACTGCTCCATCCTGCTAACCTAAAGGAAATTAATTCATTGGGGCTACATTGATTGGCCTTTGGTGCTTTTTCCCATATGGAGAATGAGTTATGTCTCATAACTATTAATAAGACATTTAGAAGTTAGTAATGCCCATGCTAGCTTTTTATTGGGTGTCACTTGTAACACATTAATCGCCTACCGCCTACTTCTAAATATTTACTTGTTATCAATAGGAGGGACTCTACTGCCAACTAATGGTCAGTGAGCGTATAGCCTCGCAATAGACATATAGGGACAAAGGTGACGTCTTAAAGACTCATAAACCTGTTAAATGCTTTGCTAATATTTCCAGATGACTATATTCGTAAACAATTTTTGTGATTTTGTTAATGGAGATGATTGTATTGTAATGGGGAGATCTGCATATCTGTGTTTAGAATGTTTCCTGAAGCTAAGCAATGCCTAACTTACTTTTGAGCACTTTTTCCATCTTTACTGTCTTTCAGATGGCAGCAGTGACAATGGGCTTTGGAGATCCTCTCTCACCTTTACAATCGGTCAATAGATTATTACATTTTCTTCTGTGCTCATTCCCACTCTGAAAAAACATAACATAGAAATGTAGACTGTTCCCGTTCTAGTCCTTCTGGAAACGACCCCTATGTTTTTACCTGACACAAGGATGCATCCTTTACAAGAAAGCTAGGAGTGCTTAATCTCTGACAGCAATGGTCCTAATTCATTATCTACTCAAATGCGCACTTATTTAATGTTTGGAGAGTAATGTATAAGGTTGGGCGATTTTCTGCTACAGCGCTTGTATTAAGCGAGGACGGTGTCCATATCAAAACGCTCTCAAAACAAGCTACTCCATATGAGCATTCAATGTCAAACATATTATTTCAAACTGCCACCAACCTGCTGTCGTGCAATCAGTCGTTTGAGGCTAGCCAATATGGTCCAACATCAGCCAATCGATGGTGTGCTTGAGCACAAGCCTAAGATGGTGAAGGCACTAAAATGGCAGCTGGCGCTATCACCACGCTAGTTGCGCTAGTTAAAATAAAGATGGCCCCCGCGTGACCGACTAGCATCCAATCGCAGATGTTCCGAGTAGACTAAGATTAAGGTTTAAAACGGCTTTATTCTCCGACACGCAACATACTGGAGGCATACTACGTATCGGACAATAAAGACAAAATTAATGAATGACATTTAGCATACATTGAATTTGATTTGTTGACCTTTAATCCTCGATTGAATGCTAGGTCCAATTCCCAAATTTTTTATTTCTTAAAAACCTCAATGTTTTGGGGAGAGATCTTAATGGTAAAAAACCCCAAAACCTCGCCCAACCCTACTAACATGCACCGTTGCTTCATATTACTGACCTGGATGTACTTTAATTGAGATAAATCTTACGCAAAACGCCACCTGACAGGACTCTTCTAAACATGCATTTGCTTAAAAATGTTTCAGGGTAAGCTACTTTACAGTCCAAAGGGGATGACTTTTTTTTTTAATCTAAATTGTGAAAACTGCTGCACCACATGGCTATATCTATACACCAAGCACATGTCATCGTCCTTATATTTGATTAATCCGGCCCTTGACAGTTTGCCTAAGCCAAGGCCACACTTAAGTACCTTCACCTGGATATGGTATGGATTTGAATTGAACTCTACAATTGCACGCAATAGAACCTTACAGTTGAGTCGCAGGAATACAGGTCAGTTGCTGAAGCAAAATCAAGTGAAGCCGATGCATGTCTATCAGCAACTAAAAACTGTCCTCATCCCCTGCTCTGTCCCCCACTATGTAAATCTCATCACACTGAAGGACCATGTGGTAATTACACCTTTGTGGTCTTTACTGATGTTAGTGCTAGCGCATAGATCCTATGGATACAACCACTCCAGTTCTTAACTCAGTTATGTTCCGGTTCGGTCACATTTCAGCATCTGCTTTCCATGCGGTTGTTGGGGGAAATTAGCTATAACAAACGGTTCAGCCACACACACAAACCCCCAGACGCCCAAACACAAGTCCTTATGCTTACCATACTTCCTCTGCATCTTGAGTCACTGTGTGCGGTGCCGTGTGGTGTCCTAACACCAGGTGTGCTGTCGTTGCCTTGCAGGTGGCGGCCCAGCGGCAGCGTGCGCTGGCCATCATGTGCCGCGTCTACGTGGGCTCCATATACTATGAGCTCGGCGAGGACACCATCAGACAGGCCTTTGCTCCCTTTGGTCCCATCAAGAGCATTGACATGTCATGGGACTCGGTCACCATGAAGCACAAGGTCAGTCTGTTTAAAAAAAAAAAAAAAATTTTAAGGTACATTTCCACAAGCGAAAGCTATCGTGTACCTAGTCGGTGTGTGAGGGGGCGGTCCAGTCTAGTGGTCGCAGGGTATGACCCCCAGCCGAAAGGTCCTGGGACAGAACCCCAAGTCCGCACTCTACCTGTGGGTATAGGGTTAAGGCGAGAAGGCCTAACCCTAGCCTGCTTGGGTTAATCTAAAACAGTTCTGACATTAATATTTGTTTGGACCAATCGTGTTGCTGGAGGCAGGGATCTGTGAGCTCCAATTGGCTGGCCCCCAACTCGACCAGTGCCAACAAAGTTCCGGCAAAGGTTTCAAATGAACACTGTGTAGGCCAGCAGCTATAGAAGTACACGCAACGTCCATCCACTTGCGTAAATGTGTCTTCGGTAGAGTCTCTCTCAGCCACATAACGGAGAACAATCTGCACAGCCATGTGCATTTTTTTTTTGTTTCCCCCCCAGAACTTCTGCTCCCGCATAGTGGGACTGCTGGGTGCCAGATTATAGTCAAACCTACCGGGGGCCAGAAAGTCTACTGGTTAGCGTGTTTGTCCTCTGATCACATGAGCACATCCTAGAGCCAAGACGCCCCTAATCCCAACCTGCGCCTTAACGATGTTACCCAAAAAAACCGCTGCCACGTGATGTCACACCGGTATTGAAGTGGGCCTCGGTGACGCCTAGGTCACGCCGCCCGGCACAATGACCCCGGGAGCCGCGGCTGAGGCGCGCGGCGCTGGTATCGCGGGGCGTGTGCGGTTAGTTGTGAGTCACTGAGGTGTTTGTGTGAACTCAGGGCTTTGCCTTTGTGGAGTACGATGTGCCTGAAGCTGCCCAGCTGGCTCTGGAGCAGATGAACTCAGTCATGCTGGGGGGACGTAACATTAAGGTAAGTGGCTTTTAAAGTACTTGCAGTGGGCCTGATTCACCCAGCGGCCATCTTGGTTCTAAACACTCAAGCTGCATGTTTAGAACTAAGATGGCTGCTATGTGAATGAGGCCTTATGGATCTTTCAGTCAGTGCTTGTAATATTGCATTGCATTTCTCATTTTATTAGTTTTGTGGCACATTTTAGTTGTATTGCAATTTGAAGTACATTGCTGTAAAAAGCGTTTTTATGGGCTTGTCCGTCATGCCACTCAACCAATTGAAATGACACTTAACATTTTTTTCCCTGTTTTCCCCAAGTTTGTCCCTCTTGTGTTTTTCCAAATCCTAATTTATTTTTTGTTTCTCCCACAGATTGTATATTGATTAAATACCTCCAGTCACCCCATTCTGTGAAATTATCTAAAAACCTGCTTTCATTTTTTTTTCCTCTTTTCATTTGCTTGCGTGCGTGTGTGTGTGCGTGTTGGTATTCAGGTATGTATGTGTGTGTGTATGCTGTGTCTCTGTGCTGTCTCTCTGCTTCCATGATGTCACCACACTGTTCTAGCGACCTGGTCCAGTGTGGCGCTCCCAGCTGGTGGCCCCCCCCCGGCTGCGCGCGCCTCGGCTCTGTGTCCAAGATGTTCTGATGATGGGCTGCGCCTGTTTGGTGTTGCTTGGCCGCCCCACCTGCAGCACAGATGCAGTCACACCTAGATACTCCTGCGGTTAGGGAGCCCGGGCTGGTGGAGCCGCGGGTTAGCCTCCAGGGTTAGCGACAGGCGCTCGTGTTCGCGTAGCGGCCGGTGTGTGGCCAGCAGTCAGACAGGGCTTCATGGTACACATAGGAGGTCGGGGCCATCCTCGGCTGGATGGACTCAAGGCTTAGGGTTGGCTATGGTTTTGGTGCAACGCTGTTGATGGGTTTTCGGGTTTCTGTTTCATTGCAGTTTGGTCATTTTTTTCTTTTAAATGGAATTGGCTCTTACACAAGTGGGATGAAGCGTTGACTGATTTGCACTTGTGTAATCAAAAATTGGTTGTCGGAGGTTATTCAAATTTGACTCGTTTTATTTGGGGATGTCGACATCAATTCTTTTTATTTTTTTCTCAGTGTGTGCGGGATGATTATTTGGCTGCTTGAGTCCTGAGGGATGCATTTTTAGGACATTGGAGTTTCTCCGATTGAACCCGTTTGTATAGGAGTGATCTGAACATAAGTTGCTAATTAAATGGACTCAGATCTTTGGCATATTGCCGTGATTCATTTGTTATTGTTATTCATTGAGTCATCTACTTATTTTGGTAGATTATTGGTATGTTGTACAAGTAAATACCATCATGTGAGCCATTAGCCAGTGACAGGACTGATTACCATGCTGCAGTAGGTAGTGAAGTGATGCTCGAGGAAGTGGATAACGGTGAAACCCCATTGGTGCACCTTGACGGCAGGGCTAGCGGACATGCAGCATTGGACGCCAATCGCAAATAGAGCGTAGTGCTCCGTCGTTGACAGCTTTGGGCCCTTCGTAAAGGTTTCCCAGTGACCGCGCTCGCCCCTGGTTGCGTTCCTGAGTGGGAAAGGAAAGGTAGCAGCTTGCGGTAAAAACGTATCTCGGTTGGCTCTCTGAACCCCCCCATTCAGTAGCCCTGTGCTGGTATGATCTGTGCTGTAGGTGGGGCGGCCAAGTAACATCGGTCAGGCGCAACCCATCATTGACCAGCTGGCAGAGGAGGCGCGTGCCTTCAACCGTATCTACGTGGCATCGGTCCACCCCGACCTCTCTGACGAGGACATCAAGAGTGTGTTTGAGGCCTTCGGACGCATCAAGTCGTGCACGTTGGCCCGCGACCCGACCACGGGACGCCACCGGAGCTTTGGCTTCATCGGTGAGCTGCGAGGAACTTCTAGCCCTGCTCTCGCTGTGGTCACGTGACGCCCCCCCTCCCTCGCCCCCATCGCCCTTCGCCACCCCCACCGCCGCTGCTTAACTCTTTCCCCCCCCCCCCTGCAGAGTACGAGAAGCCTCAGTCCTCCCTGGACGCCGTGTCCTCCATGAACCTCTTTGACCTCGGGGGTCAGTACCTGCGGGTGGGCAAGGCCGTGACCCCGCCCATGCCCCTACTGACCCCCACCACCCCCGGTGGGCTCCCGCCGGCTGCAGCGGTGGCCGCGGCGGCCGCCACTGCCAAGATAACGGCCCAGGCAAGTATGAATCCCTTCCAAAGGGATTTAATGGCCTTCCAGGTAAATATAACCCAGACCTAGCCCAGACATAAGCTCTTCAACTTCTCAAAAATACATTTGAAATGGTAGCACGGTGCTTAATGAAACTGTAGATGTATATTTACTCACCGTCGCCCCCCACTACAGTATTAAAACTTTTATGGAGACGATTCCTTAGTTGATGGGTGACTGGGAGAAGACATGTTTGTTTCTGTTTCCCCACTAATTCATTCAGGTGGCGGCAGCAGCTGCGCCCTAAAGCCCTAAAATGGCCGACCTTTCCCCTCCAGTTTTCTCTTCAAATCCCAGAATCAACCTTCAATAAAATATGCCGGTTTAATTTTTATTGGATGAAACGCACGTAACGTAATGACCAGTCAGGCTCCTCCCACTCACGACCCAGCCGTGTGGGCCAAGGGCTTATCCTGGCAAACACAAAGTAAACCACTGGCCAATAGCTACCATTCCTGACGTTGAGTATGTGCTAGCAACGGTAGCCTTTAGAGAGGACAGACCGCCGAGCCCAGGTCCTAGCTGCTCGGTGAGCCCTTAGTGTTGTTAGTGAGCTTCAGGGGCCTGAGGAGAGGTAAGGCCGTGCTTGCCCTTTGCCACACTGGGTGATCGTTGACTGTGCTGCCTTGTGCTGTGTTCTGTGTGTTTTTCCCTTGCCTAATGTCTCCGGCCCCCCCTCTCTCAAGGAGGCTGTAGCCGGGGCGTCAGTCCTGGGGGCGCTAGCCGCGCCCCAGCTTCTCGGCCAGCAGATGGGCATCCCTCAGGCTGTCATGGCCGCCCAGGCGCCGGGGGTCATCACAGGTGCGTAGCTGCCGCGGACCGCAAACACTGGGGGCGGTGGCGTCGCCCGCCGGGTCGCACGCCACCACTTTCAGGGGGTGTATTTTTCGAGCCACGCCATGGTTACGAGAATCTTTGCAATCTGCAGCAGAAATCTCCCAAATTTGGCACATTTAGGGGCTGGTCTTCAATGGCTGCCTCGCACTGTTCCTATAAACTCAAATAATACCCGAAGAAATACCCCGAACGCCGAAGAACTTTAACGAAAAAATAAAATGATCATGCAAAATAGCAATTTGAAGGTGAACCAGACACGGATCATTTCTTCATGTGACTTGGTCTTTCTGCATCCACCTACCGTGGACCACCTACAGGCCGTTAGAGGAACTACATGCAAGGCTTTAGAATAGGTTGGTAAGACAAGCTGACTGGGCAGGTGGAGTTCCCCCCTAGAAGCATCAGCCAGAAACGTCATGAAAAGGACATCAAAGCTCAAAGTAAAAATTTGTAGCAGAGTTGTGCTTCCATGCTTCAGTGTTAATACATCACATGTCTTGGTAGCAGCTGATGTAGCAAGTCAAGTTAGAAATAAATTTGATGTTCAATTTAATATATATATATGCGTGACGCAGGGAACTGTAGACGCGGTCACTGGAATTTGGTGTGTCCAGCCATGTGTTCCTGCCTGCAGCACACCCCTGTGGAGCCACCGATCAGTTGATATTTCTACACAGCAGGACAATTACAAAGTACCCTTCCCTAAACAATAGCTAAACTAAAAAGCAACTGGGATACATTTCACGTTTCAAAACGCTGTGAACCCAATTGGAATGGAAAGCGCTCCAGCCTTATCCGGTCCCTGTCCCGCGTTTCTTGCACGCTGTTCCGAGTCCTACTAACACTTGTTTTCTCCCCATACATCTGTGATGTGCTGGCCTCCATCTCCTGTAATGTATTTGTGGTGAACACCCGGCCCAGGTGTGACGCCGGTGCGGCCGCCCATGCCAGTGCTCCCCCAGGTGGGCCTGGTGAACCCGGTCCTGGCCTCGCCGCCCGTGCTGTCCAACCAGGTGATGGCCGGCGGCCCCGGCCAGCAGGAGAAGAAGGAGGAGAAGGAGGAGATGCTCCAGGAAGGCACGGGCCAGGAGATGTTGAGCGACCAGGAGCACATGAGCATCTCGGGCAGCAGCGCCAGGCACATGGTGATGCAGAAACTGCTCCGCAAATCGGAGGTGAGCCTGGTGAACCACCGGTGTTTACATGCAGTGACAATTGTTTTCACCAGGTTACCGAAAAACGCCTGCTTTGATCACGGCCATGCAAACACCTTAAGGCCTGACCCAGTTCAGGCGAGGGATGGGGATCCGGACCCGGTTCTGTGTTTTTTTTCAAAGCCCACAAAATCAATATGGTCGGGGCTTTATTGATGCTGCTGTCGCGTCCAGCGTGTCCTGTAAGTTGGAGAGAGAGAAAAAAAAAAAAAACGGTGCACAAACGTGTGCCGATCGATTGCCTAATAAAGTTGAGTTGCCCGCCGGTCGCTGTTAAACTAATCTAAGCTAAGAAGAAATGCAGCTGTTCTGGCTTCCTCGTTTGTGTCATTTCTCATCTGGTCAAATTGTTGGAGTGCTCTGTGGGATGGCTGGACGATTCAGTAAAGCCCAATATATAATAATAATCCAGAAATAGCAACTCTGACTGACTTGGCTAAACGGGATGTCGCGGAATCTGTGGTTTCTGCTTCCTTTGGTTCATAACATGCCAAGACTTTACAAAGACTTTTCCAATAGCGAGATTTCTTCAAAGGTTTTGAGTTTTCCGGATTAAGATTAATTTGATTGGATTTATTGGTTAGCCTTATACCTCAAGCCTAGTCTGACCCTATGAGACTGTAAATATTGTTATTCATACATTAACAGGCAAGAAATTGCCCCATGCTTTGTATTGGAACGCCGTTGTACTAACATTCCTCCCAGATATTCCCAAATCCACAAATTAATTTAAATGAGATGACCAGTGTGGGACAGAAAGTGGAGATAGAAATATTAGGTAAATAAGTTGCCCTATTAAACTTACTATGGTGAAAATTGCCAGTACAGTGAAAGTGAGTGTACAGTGAGTGTGAATAACTCCTTCAGTAGTGATGAGCATTAACTAACTTAAGTGTGAAAACAAAATACTTTTTGAAACATAAACCAAAAAAGGAATCGGCCACTCAGTTGAACAATGAAAGACACTGGCTCAGCTTCACAAAAAGTCAGTTTCACGTCCCCTGATTGGTAGCCTGATTTTTTTTTTTTTTTTTTTTTTTAAACGGTCCGTTCAGTTATTGAGCCTTAACCGTATGAAGCTGCGCGTGTAAAGGCGCCGGCGGTACTCTGTACTCAGCCTGCCGCTGTCTCCAGTCCACAGTCATGGTGCTGCGCAACATGGTGGGACCGGAGGACATCGACGACGACCTGGAGGGAGAGGTCACCGAGGAGTGCGGCAAGTTCGGGGCGGTCAACCGCGTCATCATCTACCAGGAGAAGCAGGGCGAGGAGGAGGACGCGGACATCATCGTGAAGATCTTTGTGGAGTTCTCCATGGCGTCGGAGATGAACAAGGCCATCCAGGCCCTGAACGACCGGTGGTTCGGGGGCCGCAAGGTGGTGGCCGAGGTGTACGACCAGGATCGCTTCAACAGCAGCGACCTCTCCGCATAGACTGTCCCCCCCCCCCCCCCCCCCCTCCCCCCGCTGGTTTTCGGCACGGCGAGCTCTTCCTGCCCATGCCCAGCCGTGTGTCATTATCTTCTGTTCCTGTTTTTGTTTTTTGTTTGTTTTTTTTAATCGATGTTTATGTTCTGGAGAGCCCCTCGTGGGGTGGCTTGAGAAAGGGGCTTTACCTGGTGACTTGTGAAGAATTATTTTGTATTTTTTGGGCCAACACCTCTTTCCCCACTGCTAAAACTGTCATGACATGTAAACTTTTTACGAATAAAGCTTATTTGTCCAAAAACACTGTACAATAATACATTTCTTAAAAAGACGATTGAGTGATTTTAAGATGAATGATGACATGTCCTGTATCTCTAAAACACATTGAGGAGTTATGATTGTGAAACAGGTGAAGTACTGGTATTTGATGATTCAGTGACCTCTTGTGCTCAATAAAAAGCCTTTAGCCTCAATTTACCTTTGCTCTACCATTCTGTGTGGCTTTTTTGTCTAGTCTTGCTAGGGTATTAAATGTACACTGGAAAAAAAACATTTAGGATACCATGTATGTGAAACATACACAGGCTAGCAAACCCCAGATGATGGCAGTGAAGGGCTGGTGAGTGATGTATCTGGGTGAAGGTCTAGGGACCGCGGTGGGGCAGTAGGATGCAGGTCCAGGCTCGGCTTCCAAATCGGCTCGGGGTCCTTCGTCTGCTGATGACGTCACACAATACGCTATCTACAGCAACGCCACTCGGACAAACTAAATTGCATTCGACTTTTACGATATAGCTAGATAGACAGATTTTCAGTTATCTCAGTATAATATATTAAGCTATTTTTCACTTATCTCTGTGTGTGTGTATTTGTTTACACATATACATAAGTCCAACATAAAATGACAATTCTCATGTTTTATGTACATTTTTTGCCTAAAATAAATTGGTATTTTATTGTGTATTTTGTTGATGCCTTCCGAAACACTGCCTTTCTGCTCTCTGGTTTGGGGCTAGTGATGGTCATATGGTAAACTCTATTTTGGAGGAAATACTTAATTTCCTCGTAAAAGTTGTCCATAACTGCTGCCGATCGCCGATCACCACGAAAAAAAAATTAAACTGTCTGACGTACAGCCAATCACAACTGTCCGACGTATGTGACAATATGATTGGCTGTACGCTTGAATGGGAGTACCAGAGCTATAGAGAGAATAGAGATACAGTGGTTCTCAACCTTTTTTCAGTGATGTACTACCCCCTGTGAAATATTTTTTCAGCCAACCAGCGCAAAGCATTTTTAGTTGAGAAAAAAATTACTTAAAACAGAGAACTGTGCCATCAGTGTCTAATTTATTAAACTTTGGAACTGATAAATGCATACAAAATTCAAACATTTGGAAAAAAAAACTAGAACATTTTAAAAGTTAATAATCTATGGCTAAATTTTGACTAAATTAACAGGCGATGGCAGCTGGCATGTGACAGGTTGGGTCGAACCATCCTGGTATGGGGGGGACTCTGGGTTTTTAGGATAATGAAATTGAATAGCCTACTAAAATATAAAATTCATTTTATGAACTTATATTTTCCTGAAATATTTATTAAATGATTATTTTTAAAGGATTTTTGCATGGATGCTACATTTTTAATATATGTATATTTTAAAATCTCACGTACCCCCTGGAGTGCCTTCACGTACCCCCAGGGGTACGCGTACCCCCATTTGAGAACCACTGCATAGAGGATGTCTATACCTACACCCCTCTATGCCTACACCGTCTAAAATTGACGCGGTCGGCTATAATAGCGTGAGTTGACTGACGTCTCCACCGATAGCAACAGCGACATCATCTCCTGACCCGGAAGTCAAGGAGAATCGGGTCTCAACTGGGGAGGAACCGTCATTTAAGTGGTCGGCGTCGCCTAACCACCGCGTGGTAAACACACTGTTGGAACACAGGGACGTCCTTAGGAATTCTGGGCCCCCTGACAATGCAGTTATGGACCCCCACCCCCCAAAAATATTCACAAAATATATTTTTATAAAATATATACATTTTAAATGTAATATATTCATTAGCATTTTATAATAATTATTTATTGGGTAATATTGGGTCAAAATTGGGTAGTAATTATTAGAAGAAAATCATTTCCTTTTCAGAGTAGCAATGTAGGCTATTTGTAGATAGGTAGGCTATTGGATATCATGTGAATGGTAATGAAAACATTTTTTTCGGTTTGATCATCCAGTGCAGGCTGCAATTATTTTAGCTTCAGTGGCGCTAACTGCTAGGCTAGGCTTGTTATCAGGTTGTTGGGAAAGTGTGAGTGAATATACCTTTCTTGGTAACCAACTGTCAACCCCTTTTATGTCTTTCCTCTTCTGACAACCTGACTTCTTTATTTTACCGACCGGTATACAGACGAACTGACTGACTTTAGACTGCTATTGTCTTGCACCGGGCTTCACCACGCTCTGCCGTAGCGTAAGACTTGGGCTGTACCAAATAATGACAAATGAGAGGGGTGATAAAAGGGTGAAACCTTTCTAATGATTTTGTAACAATGGAGAAACAAACCAGATGTTCATTTATTTTGATGGTTTAATCCAAAAAAGAATATAAAAAAAACATGAATCAATATTTCACCAAAATTTACTTGCATATAGTTTTAATAATACCAGTGTCCTCTGGGGGTTCCCCGTCAGTGCTGGGCCCTTAGAATAATCAGACTCTGCAGACAACGCATACTGTATGCATCATGGGTGCCATGTGTATTCTACGACCATTTTGCGTGTCGGTCGTGCACGCCGCCGCAAACAAACACGTTGCGTCAGCAAGATGCAATACTGACGAGAAACTTGGGGGCGATCATGCGAATAAACACAGTGACCTCGAGGTCCGAGTTGGGGAAGTTATTATTAGGATGGCGGAAAGTTTCGAGGAGAGACTGCCAGACCTAGTCCATAATTTCCCACAAGTGTATTATCACAGTCTTTAAATGCATGGCGATAAGCATGCATGTCAGACCAGCTGGCGACAGACCACGTTGGTTATGTTTATGTTGATTTACATGAGCACGCAATACACGTGCTTTTGTACGATTTCCAGATCTGATATTACTGTGGTCTGCCCCCAAGTGGAGACCTCCACTATCATACGTTTTGGCCTGATAATGATGCAACAAGTCTGCACACAGGATAGAGCAGCTTGCATACGCTTATGCTTGGTCTGAAGCAAGTCTATCAGCACCCTAAGGACGCCCCTGGTGGAAGATGCACGGTCTCATAGACTTTGATGTCATGATGCGCAGGTGCTGTGGACAAGGTGAATGTCTACATTTTGAGCTGTTTAGCTTTTTGGAAAGGACACCAAACTTCATCTACCAGTATATCTCAAGGGCAATGATCATGTTTTCTTCTTTCTTTCTTCTTTATTGTGTGTGGAGAGGATACAAATCATCCTGGGGATCTGGGGTTCCCATGGTCATCCTGCACGCTCTCGTTCATCCTCTGAAAGGGAGGTTTTCAGTAACAAGCATTGATGATCCCTTTTCCAAAAGCACATTGAAAGTCAGTTGTATTAGTGTTGTTGATATATTCACAACACTGGTCATATATTTCACTTTTATTATTATCAGAGTCCAGCAGTGAGATCATTTGATTCAAACTCCGGGGTGCTTTTGGACATCGCTGTCCGGTCGCAGTCCCCGAAAAGAAGACACAAGATAGGAACTGCATATGTAGGTAAAAAGAGATTGAAGTCCCAAAGGCTTGAGGTCTATTTCTCTCTAGCAATAGCAAGAGGAGCTTACTCAGGCAGAGCGTTGGGTCTGTTGAAGGTGAGCAGAGAGTAATGGACCTGCTCTGTCGGATCTGATTGGACATGGGAGCCAGCCAACCGGCGAGGCACCTCCTGGGTCTGTGAGCGAGTGAGGGTGATGACGTCATAGTGAAGTTCATCCTGCTGTTCTATTGGTTCCCCCTGGGACGTAGAAGCAAAGTGATTCGTCAGACCTGAGACGTCATACACAGAAACATGAAGTGACTGACAGGGAGGAGAAAATACTTGACCCAACCTGAAGGCATTCCTGGAGGTGATGCGTTTTTGGATTCTAGACCCTTGATGGGGACTAGGGATCTCAACATGCAGGCTGCTGTATGCCTCACTGCAAGACTCCTTAAGGGATATGACGAGATACAGTATCTGTAAATTGGCGTTTGCCTGTCTTAACCAGATTCAGGTGAGTCGTTGAATTCCTCATCCAGCATCCAGAAAGGGAGTTTTCTGGGTTAGAAGTGCTGAATTATGCGTGAGTTTGTAGACAAACTACGATCTTGTTGTGTTGTTACAGGCCCTCGTTTTGAAGGAGCGACTATTTGGAACACAATGCCTTTGGAAAATGAGTTGTGATCCAACACAGCTTCTCATGGCTGACATCACAGCTGTTACCAAGAACACATTACTGTTCTTTTGAACATTGACTTATTGTGCCAGCTTGCTTCACTGAATGTAGTGAACAAGTTACAGACTGTTCTGAGAGTTGATGCAGAAATTTTTGAGGTTGGAAGTCAATACGGTGAGAAGTCTATAGGTTTTGCAGAAAGATTTAGTAGCATATTCATAGAGCCTGGCATAAATTAATGAATTGGTTTTATGGGAGAAAATCACAAGTAAATACATTGAACAGCGATTATAAGGACTTCCGTCACAGTGCAGCCTACAGCTAGTCTGTTCACAGTGCAGCCTACAGCTAGTCTATTCACAGTGCAGCCCTACAGCTTGTCTGTCTCACTGACTAAAGCTTCAGTTGAACACCTTTGCTCATTTGAGCTGTGTGGGATCCTCATAAAATAACACCTCTATTTACTGTGTCTCAGCAGCCCCAAACACAACAGGATTTGGGCAGTTTCCCTTCTTTTCTCACTACTTCAACTTGAACAAACAACTAGAAGTTTCACATGTGGTTGTGTGGAGGTTCAGCTCTGGGGTTTTCAACTCTGTAAGTAAAAGATAGGTTGGTAAATGACTTCCTGTTTCTCACCTCTTCTGTGGTCTCTGGCCTTCCTCCCTCACCACATGCTTTTCTGGAGGCCCTCCTTCTGGTGAAGAGAAGATCAGTTATTATGAGCAACTAGTGAATGCATATCAGAGGTCAGAGAATATCTCACCTTAACCAGAGGAAGGCGAGGAGGAGTATGGTAAGCAGGAAGACTGCAACACTTCCTACAGTTGCTGCAGTAATCGGTGATGAAGATGGTGGTGGTGAGGATCTCTCTGGAAAATGTTGATAGGATTTTACGCTTGATAAATGAATTCATTCATACGAATTTAGCATTAGAATGATACACAGGTACCAGAAGTAATGTTGTTTAATGAAGTTTCTTTTCCCAAAACTATCCATGAAATGACAGACTGTTCATATGAGTTAATATTAAATTGCATCTTTGCATTGCAATGCCCCATGTTTCACCATAGATCAGCCACCCCCAATTGGGGGCCCGCGGGCCAAACCCAGCCCACGAGAGCAAAGTGTCCGGCCCGTGTCGACCCAGTGACACTATGTCAGAACCTGCCATGAAGTGAAGGATCTGCTACGACAACCACTTGTACTGCTAATCTTAACAATATTACTTCTATTAATAGCAGCAACAATAACATCTGCACATAAAACAATGTTTACTGGTCCAATGAAAAAAAGAAAAACAGACAATTTGGCCCTCGACTTGGCAACCTTGACATATTTTTGGCCCTCCAGCCATAGATGGTGCGGTCACTGAGGTTTCATTCAAGTGATTGAGGGCTCTTTAACAATGAAGGTTATATTAACACAAACATTACCTTTCACATTAACAAACACTGAGGTGGAATTGTGACGTCCCATTGCATTATGAGCTTGGCAGGAATAGTTTCCTCCAAGCTCAGATGTGATATTAGTGATGGTGAAGTTCTGTCCTGATTCTTTCACTGAGACTTCATGTTCCTTGAACCAGGTGTACTGAGCTGCTGGGTTGGCATCACAGCTGCAGCTCAGAGTCACTGAACTGCCCTCCTCTATTTCACCAGAGGGACTCACGGTCACTGAGGAGGTCTTTGGAGCATCTGTTAAGTCATATTAAATATTTATTATACAACAGTTTGAACATTAAATGTGCATGTAGTTCTTTACCCTAGCGGACAGTAATAACTGACATCATGTCAGTGTACAGTGGAGCTGTACTTACACACTGAAGGAGAGTGGAAACGGTCGTATCCTTCAACAGCACATGCATAGCTGTCTTCAGAGTTAACAGAGCCCCTGTAGTATCTTCCTGGTCCCGCAAGCTGTCCATTCCTGAACCACTTGGTATTATTCTTATCTAGACTACAACTAGTGAAACATTCCAGGTCTACGTAGGTAGGCCTGTCACTATAAAGAAAGACCAATTTCACCTGCAGATCTGGAACGGAGAACAAATAATTATAATGTATACAACCACAAAATCGTTTGTGTTCTTTTCTTGTAGCGAAATCTAGGACCTCTAGGACCCTAAGGAGCAGGGGAGGGTATAAATACCGGAGCACAGTTCTTCAGCCTGATGCCTGAACAGCAACAACTGAAGGTAGTACATGGAATTAAGATTTTAACATTTGCTATAACACTCCGTTTTAATACATTACTGCTTCCTCCATTAAATTCTGCATTTAAATTGAATGTATTTGTATGTTCAGCACAGGAAGATAGGGTCTAGCGTGTCCTTCTTCCATGTTTGTAGGACAGAGATCATGGGCAGTTGTAAAACCGTAGCTATATATTTGCTGTAATTGGGGTCACGGTTAGCGGTGGAGGAGGACCCAGATGCTGAGAGGCGAGGCAGCCAAGAGTCACTACTTTATCTTAACTTACAAGACAGCAACCCAGGAACAGACGGACGAGGACTAACACAGACAACGACGGTAATAACCTAATACATGCATGTTACATGATAACAATGAGGGAATAAGTTATTATCACTAATTTCCATTTACGCCAATTTAATGACATTGTCAGGCATTGTCAGGCATCTATCAAGATGTAATCAGGTAATAACCTATTACACGCATGTTCCATGATAATGATGAGGGAATAAGTTATTATCACTAATTTCCATTTACGCCAATGTAATGACATATTGCTTACCTGTCACAGATAACTTCACTTCAGGGTTACAAGTATATTTCCCATCTGGTTGGTCTGTGAACCTAAACTTGTAGACAGTAGAATCACTCTTTCTCAGGTCTTTGATTCTCAGAGTACACGTTGCACAACGTGTGGACCCGGTACAATGCTTGTCTCCACAGCTGTGTTCAACACGACCTGCATAGTGTGCATCACTTAGCAGATCTACTGGCTCATTTCTGTCTTCTTTAGTGAACCACAGTGTTTCCTGGTTTGTGGTATTGAGGTTCTGTGTATTTTGGTATTCATAAGTGCAGTTGATATCAACCGTTGATCCTCTTAAAGCACAGACATTACTAGATGTGTCAGTAGCTGTACAGCCATGATTACCCTCTAGCACTGTTGAAAAAAACAAGCACATCTCATTGAGAATCAACAAAACATTCAAATCAGGGAACAGCATTTTAACATTAAAATAGGACGAATGCATCGAAAGACTTGAATGCAGTATGTAAAAGGAACCACAAACCCTTGATTGTTGTCAAGAATTTTACCTAGCCATCAGATAATGACCAACTGGTCTGTACTGTAATTCCAAATATAACTACAGTGGATCAGTTAAATGTGACAGTTCCCAGAATATTATCTAAATGTGAGTAGTAGAAATTAGACATAACTAACGTATGGATGGGAATTATTTTATGCAAAAATGTTTATTTTTATCAAAGACTCAACACAATATTCTTAAGTTGGATTATTGAATGTGAATCTATTTACAACATTCAGACTTTCCTCATTTAGTTGTCCTGTGAAACAGTTCAACTTACATTTACATTTACACTTAATGATCAAAATGTAAAGGTACCAACCTGTTACTGACAGAAGGAAAGCTAGAATCCCTCTAGCTGTTGATTGAAGATTCATAGTTTGTTTCTGTCGCTCTGTTGTTCTAGAGATATATTTAAACACTCCTGTATGGTCGGGTTAGCGTTGAAAATGACAATTAAAATACGTAAGATCCACATCAATGGTCACTTAGCTTCAAAAACCACAAAACATATCGTTCCATGTTTGTATGTATGTAGTGTCATCTATCACATTAACTTACCTGCTGTGCTTGATAGGAATGTTACATCAGTGAAGCTTTTAAAGAAAATACATCTTACTGTAGAGCAGAAAGCTTGTTGTAAGGCTGTTTAGGATAAGACAGTTGACCAAAGAGTAACTTCAAGGATTTCCTTCCTCTTTATACAGTTTGAAAGCCCCAGAGTAATAATGATCTACTGGGTCTTGTTCAGAGTCAAATGCAGTAGGGAGAGAAAACAGATATATTTCAACACACCAGTGGGTTAAGGTGAGGGTTGAAAATGATCATAAACATACATACACTACAAGTGAGTACAATTTCAATGATCATATATCACGTTACCTCTTACATGCTGTGATAGGGATGTTACATTTGTTAAGCTAGTAAAGAAAATACATCTTACTGTAGAGAAGGAAGCTGGTGTGACATACAGAGTCTTTTGTTTGACAGTTTAGGATAAGATAGTTGACCAAAGAACGTTCAGGGACTTCCTTCCCCTTCACTCAATGAATAAGCATGAGGTTATCATGAGCTACTGGGTCTCGTTCAGAGTCAAATGCAATAGGGAGAGAAATCAGACATCTGTTGAGACCAGATTCTACTGATGGAGCAGCTACACTGAGTTACAACACTTTATATTCAACAAGAAGAGGGGAAAGGGTGCTGGAATTGCTGGGATGATCTCATATGAATGTAGCCGGACAGAAATGTCCAGGTGTGATTCGTCATCATTTGAATGTCACGCTCGAGCAATAAAGGCTGTAACAACAGCCTAGTGTGCACCAGTGTGCCAATTCATGTTAAAGTATTTTACTAACACAGACACCGTCTGTGTTGATCTTTCTGTGTCTTGTAGTTGACAGGAAGATGTAGTTGAGAGTATGTTTATTCACAGCACTGTTAGACTGTTGACGCACTTATGTGTCTCACTCACCCATATAACACCAGTCTTACCATCTCATCCTTTTAGGTGCATCTGTGGGTTTGTTGCAAGATGCTTCTTCATATTCATAGACGGGGACAGCTTTTCACATGACATGTTCTTGTATATGGATGGGTTTCAGTGGTATGGCTGTATAACAGTCTCTACAATAGACACAACTTCACAAGGCTGCAGCACACCATAAGCCTCCAGCAATTTCATGATCATCTCTTTACGTCTCTTTGTGGTCTCTCTTCATCTCATTACACAGAATGGGATGTTGTAGATGTTTAGGATGAGGGTTCTCCGTATCTGCAGACCCTATCTGTTAAAATGCTATGAACGTTATCCAGTTCTTTGTTCACTTCACTTATCCTTATGATGTGAAGGTAAAAGGACAAGTAGGCCTTTGAAGCATGATGTCTTGTAGGCTGGTTGCTGTGCCACACCAAACACTGTTCTCTACATGCATATCAAAGTAGGTGTGTGTTCTGTTGTTGAAAATAAAGTGTTGGCCTTCTGCCAAAAATAGACTGGATGTTATGGTTATACTGAAAAACATGAATATTATGGCTTGGGAAAATACCAATGTTGAACAGTAGTGGACAATGTTCAAGTAAATACTATTAGGCATACCAATAAAGCTTATTTGTCCTAAAACACTGCAGTAATTGTTGAAAAGATTCAGTGGGTCAATGGATAGGCCTTGCGTTGATGTTTTAATAAAGCATGATCATGGGCAGAGTTACAAGACACGTAAGATGCACCCTGTAAGTCTTCAAAGCACAAAGGGGAAGAAACAGTTTGAATATGGGAAAGGGAACTGAACAAAACATGACATATTCTTGGTCCATGTTTGGCCGCAACTGAAGAAGATATGACCCTGAGGGACGACTTGGGGCCCTGCAGGAGGAACCACGAGTTTGAGTCCCATATCTGGAAGTTTAATTCATATTTACTCATGTTAATGATTGAAGTTCTATCATTTCTTCCATTATAATACATTTTTTATAGATATGGTTTTGTGTGATTTTTAAGGGTGAATGAAAAATATTTGCTGTATCTCAAAAAACAAATGAGGTAAGGCTGTGAACTACTGATATTTAATCATTCTGAGAAATGTTGTGCACCTTAAAAAGCCTTTAGCCTAAAGTTGCTTTTGCTGTACCATTGTTGTGTGGCCATTTTAGAGTGGTATAGAAATGTATATAAAACATTTAATATGTTCATAACATTCTTTTTAAAATTTAGTATATACAACAGCATTTTGATCCTGATTGGCCAATAACATTCAAAGGGTGTGCAGTTAAAAAAAAACTGGACACCTGACAGTTGTTAAACATTGCGCTACGAATCCAACTTTAACAACAATGGTCAAATACATCGACCGGAACGCAAAAACAATATCGCTGTCGAGTCACGGTCCCTGAATAGAAGGTGAAGATACGAACTTCATCACCATTTTAAGCACCTTACACTGATACAAAAATGCCTTTGCATCCTAAAGGTCTTCATCAGGTTGAAGTTCAAAGGCTTGAGAAGTGTATTTCTCTCTAGAAATACCAAGAGGTGCTTACTCAGGGACAGCGGTGGGTCTTTTAAAGTTGACCCCAGAGTACTGGACCTGATGTCTCTGCTCTGGTTGGAGGCAACAGGTCCTGCAGATCCATTGGTTCTCTCTGTGCTGAAGGCGTGGAGATGTTGATCATAGCTGAGATGTTGTCGTACACAGGAACAGGAAGCGACTGAGCAGTACAGAGGAGGAATGACGACATTTTGTGAATTAGTCAACACTGAGAGAGACCGGTGGTCACATGATGTGTTTCAATAAGCTCAGAGTTACAATGGTAACAGACCTTATCTGGTGACCATAGGATGTCTCGTACGATTATCTGGTGACTTTAGGGGGGGAAACATGGCCTGTACCATTATTTGGTGACCAGAGGGGTGGGTAGGAACATCACCTGTACGTTGAGAGCTTTGCCTGACATGTCTGCTCCAGTCCACATTGAGTTAAGACAGACTGACCTGCTTCTTCTATTGGGTGGATTAGTAAAGGATGGCTTGGTCAAGTCTTCATTCCTGTCCCTCACCTCCTCCTCCACCTCTCCAGCAGTCTCTGCTGCCTCCCCCAGACCAGATGCTCTTCTGGAGGCCCACAGTCTTCTGATGGAGCAGATAGAGATAAAAGATGTGTGAGAGAGAGGGAGCGAGTGATAGAGACTGAGTGAAACAGACAGAAAAAGAGACAGAGATAGACAGAATATCTCACCCCATCCAGAGGAAGAACAGGAGTATGGCAGCCAATGAAACAACAGAGATTCTCACAGGGAATGCTGTTGTCAGTGATGATGAGGATGTTCCTACACAGGACATTACCATATATTCTGATTACAGATTGTGTGATAAAGAGTCAGGTCAGGATTATCCCTACAGTAATGATTTAACATGATTCAGTGTCATGACTCATTCTACTCATAAACAGTCCATTACATTTCAATGTTGACTTATCAATAAGAATTGACTACTACCCCCCCCCCCCCCCACACACACACACACACACACACACACACACACATCAATCCATATTTAAAAAAAAAAGTCTACTCAAATAAAATGTGCGTGTGTGTGTCTCTCTCTTTTAAAGCAACCATTACCTTTCACATTAACAAACACCAAGGAGGAATTGTGACGTCCCATTGCATTATGAGCTTGGCAGGAATAGTTCCCTCCAAGCTCAGATGTGATATCAGTGATGGTGTAGTTTTGTCCTGATTCTTTCACTGAGACTTCATGTTCCTTGAACCAGGTGTACTGAGCTGCTGGGTTGGCATCACTGCTGCAGCTCAGAGTCACTGAACTGCCCTCCTCTACTTCACCAGAGGGACTCACGGTCACTGAGGGGGTCTTTGGAGCATCTGTTAAGTCATATTAAATATTTATTATACAACAGTTTGAACATTAAATGTGCATGTAGTTCTTTACCCTAGCGGACAGTAATAACTGACATCATGTCAGTGTACAGTGGAGCTGTACTTACACACTGAAGGAGAGTGGAAACGGTCGTATCCTTCAACAGCACATGCATAGCTGTCTTCAGAGTTAACAGAGCCCCTGTAGTATCTTCCTGGTCCTGCAGGCTCTCCATTCCTGAACCACTTGGTATTATTCTTATCTAGACTACAACTAGTGAAACATTCCAGGTCTACGCAGGTAGGCCTGTCACTGCGAAGAAAGACCAATTTCACCTGCAGATCTGGAACGGAGAACAAATAATTATAATGTATACAACCACAAAATCGTTCTATTTTTGTAGTGAAATATAGGACCTCTAGGACATTGAGGAGCAAGGGAGGGTATAAATACAAGAGCACAGTGCTTCACCCCGATGCCTGAACGGTAACAACTGAAGGTAGTACATGGAATTGGAATTTAACATTTGCTATAACACTTCGTTTAAATACATTGCTGCTTCCTCCATTAAATTTAGTATTTAAATTGAATGTATTTGCATGTTCGGGACAGGAAGCTAGGGTCTAGTGTGTCCTTCTTTTATGTTTGTAGCACAGAGATCATAGGCAGTTGTAAAGCCCTAGCTGTACTTTTATATAGGCCTATATATTTGCTGTAATTGCATTGAGGTTAACCTTAATAAATCATAAATTACATCAAATCCGTTAGGCTAAATTTTATTTGTATATTTTTCAACAGGGAGCTGCAGCTAATTCATGTGCCGCAGTTTTCATTTCCGTTTTTTCTATGTTTTATTTGTGCTCCATGATAATGATGAGGGAAAAAGTTATTATCAAAGTTATTATAATTTCCTTTTATGCCAAATTGATGATATATTGCTTACCTGCCACAGATAACTTCACTTCAGGGTTACAAGTATATTTCCCATCTGGCTGGTCTGTGAACCTAAACTTGTAGACAGCAGAATCACTCTGTCTCAGGTCTTCGATTCTCAGAGTACACGTTCCATAACATGTGGACCCGGTACATCTCCTGTCTCCACAGCTGTGTTCAACACGACCTGCATAGTGTGCATCACTTAGCAGATCTACTGGCTCATTTCTGTCTTCTTTAGTGAACCACAGTGTTTCCTGGATTGTGGTATAGGGGTCCTGTGCATTTTCAGGGTATTTATAGGTGCAGCTGATATCAACCGTTGATCCTCTTAAAGCACAGACATTACTAGATGTGTCAGTAGCTGTACAGCCATGATTACCCTCTAGCACTGTTGACAAAAACACCACATCTCATTGAGAATCAACAAAACATTTAAATCAGGGAACAGCATTTTAACATTAAAATAGGACAAATGCATTCAAAGAATTGGATGCAGTATGTAAAAGGAACCACAAACCCCTGATTGTTGTCAAGAATTTTACCTAGCCGTCAGATAACGACCAACTGCTCTGTACTGTAATCCCAAGTATAACTACAGTCAATCAGTTAAATGTGAGAGTTCCCAGAATATTATCTAAATGTGAGGAGTAGAAATGAGACATAACTAACGTATGGATGGGAAATATTTTACACAAAAATGTTTTTATTAAATATATATTCAGAAGTTGGATTATTGAATGTTATTCTATTTACATTTACATTCACACTTTCCTCATTTGGTTGTCCTGTAAAACAGTTCAACTTACATTTACACTTAATGATCAAAATGTAAAGGTACCAACCTGTTACTGACAGAAGGAAAGCTAGAATCCCTCTAGCTGCTGATCGAAGATTCATAGTTTATTTCTGTCGCTCTGTTGTTCTAGAGATATCATTAACCACTGCTGCATGTTCAAGTTAGCATTGAAAATGACAATTAAAATAAGTAAGATCCACATCAATGGTCACTTAGCTTAAAAAACCACCAAATATATCGTTCCATGTTTGTACGTATGCAGTGTTATCTATTACATTATCTCTTACCTGCTGTGCTTGATAGGAATGTTGCATTTGTTAAGCTAGTAAAGAAAATACAGCTTACTGTAGAGCAGAAAGCTAGTGTCACATACAGAGTCCTGTAATGTTGTTATGTTGGCCAGTTTAGGATAAGATAGTTGACCACAGAACGTTCAGGGACTTCCTTCCCCTTCACTCAATGAAGAGATAGCAGAAAGCTGGTTGTAAGTTGAAGCACTTATGTGTCTCACACACCCATATAAAACCAGTCTTACCATCTCATCCTTTTAGGTGCATCTGTGGGTTTGTTGCAAGATGCTTCTTCATATTCATAGACGGGGACATCTTTTCACATGACATGTTCTTGTATATGGATGGGTTTCAGTGGTATGGCTGTATAACATTGTATAATCAACTTTTATATCCACAATATATCTGCGTCTGTCAATGTGTTGGTGAAGGTTGGCCTCATGGCTGCCATCAGTGGTTACAACCTATTACTTGGTTTTCAAGCATCTATTTGTTTTACCTGCCTGCCACACTGATATATTTATATGGTAAACAAGTATACAACTTTAAGAAGTCTGTAAGGTCAGAAGTTGGATACACTCATAATGTATAGCCATCTCAGTGGAGATGGCTATACATTATGAGTGTATATATATATACATATGCAGTGGTGCAGTGGTTAGCACTGTCGCCTCACAGCAAGAGGGTTCTGGGTTCGAATCCACCTGGGACCCGGGACCTTTCTGTGTGGAGTTTGCATGTTCTCCCCGTGCTTGAGTGGGTTCTCTCCGGCTTCCTCCCACAGACCAGGTTGGGCATTTGGTTAATTGGTGTGTATGTAAGTGTGAATGGTTGTTCGTCTCTATATGTTAGCCCTGTGATTGGCTGGCGACCTGTCCAGGGTGTACCCCGCCTCTCGCCCGTTGTAGCTGGGATTGGCTCCAGCCCCCCCGCGATCCTCTAGAGGATAAGCGGTACAGAAAATGGATGGATGGATATCTAAAGTCTAAATAAGGGTAGATAAAGTCTTGTGTTCCAGTTTATGAACAAAGACTCAGGTAAAGGTCAACCCTAGGCCTCCACCTAGTGGCCTGCTTGTTGATGTTCCTCTCTTTCCAACTCCTCATCCCTTTTCACCTCAAAATTTGAGGTCGTAGATGTTTATGTTTGGTTTGTTCTTCAACCCGTGGTCAACAGCAGGTTGAATAGTATGCTGATGGTTCTCCTTATCTGCAGACCCTAGTTGTTAAAATGTTGCAAACATTATCCAGTTCTATGTTCACTTCACTTATGAGGGATGACCATGGGCCATGCAAGAAGACCCACACTTTTGAGTGCCATATACAAGTTAAATGAGTATTTACTTCTGTTAATGATTGAGGTTCTATAATTCCGTCCCCAATGATACCTGTGATAAGAGTGTGTGTCGTTCAAGCAGCCTCACCCTGGCCTGAGACAACTCTATGAGGCTAAACCAACCATCACTACACACACTGAGAGAGATCTCCTGCATGGTCGACATGGAGCCCCAGCTCATGTACCATTGTCCAGCAACTTCTACAGCAAACCGGTTTAAGACATCAGTGTAGGTGTCCTGGTTCTGGAGCCCAGACTGTGGCAGCCACCTGGGTGGAGTGCAGCATTGGTACTGCTACTCACATATGGTTCTGAGTGATTCTCAGGGTGAATGATAACAAGTCCTGTCTCTGTAAAACAAGTTGAGTATTTGGTTGTTGGCATTAGTAATTCAGTGTTAACTTGCAAATCTTGTTCTCAGCAACAGCCTCAACATCTCAGCCTTTAGCCTAACATTACTTTTGCTCTTGCATTCTTGTGTGGCCTTTATCAAGTGATATTGAAATATTTTGTTATTTTGAAAAAAATCGTTAGGTTCAGCACCTAATTTTTAAAATTGTATATATGCTACGAGGGTATTCTGTTTTACTTTGTAATTACGAACCGACAACGCCACCTAGGGGAATTTAACTTCCAGGCATTATTACAAAGGCTCACCGGTCTACGGTCAACCACTGGACACAAGTTCGAAAGACACAGGCACTGGAAGTGATTCCACCAAAAATAACACAAAGTTTATTATGAAATTCAGTTGTCTAAAATTCAAGTTTTCAATAAAATATATCAACAATAAACAATATTGCACAGACCCAGTTAAAGCGTTGGTTACTTTGCCTCTAAAATGTGGAGTGCAGGGGCTGGGGGCTCATCGGCTGCGCTCATCGGCTGCTACACCACATGTGAAAAAACCACAAACCAATTGTTGACATCAAAGTGCACTCCTGTACTAGCCTGGGAATTCCCATGCTGCTTTGCGCGCAATTTCATTCTCACTGCAAAGACCATAGATATACACAGAAGACTAGATGACTCGTCCGCGTCACTGGCCAACGGAGTCGAACGTCCGCACATGGCGGCCATCTTGCTACAGTCAGCTCGCTCCATAGGCTCGCTCCCCATAACAGTGTTGGTAGGGGTAAATGTACTTTTAAATAACCATAACTTGCTCAATTTTCAACAAATTTTTAAACGGATTGGTTCGTTATGCCGGTCAGAGGTGTAGTTATGACACTACATACTTATGAATAATCATGTTATGTCCTAAAACATAGAATAATGTTACAATATTTACAAATAGGCTATAAGAAAGGCTGCATCTTGAAATCCCTACTCTGTACACCATGTATTTATAATACTGCATACTTATGAATAATTGAGGCCTTGAGACAAATAACCATACACATCCATATTTCCAATTTTTAATGAAAATAGTTTTACATGTGACAGGGCTGTAGTGGAGGCTAAACTTAAGTGAACAGTTTACCCACCTCTCAATAAATCTAATGCACCTCATAATATAGCATAATCACAAAATGCACTGTATGCATCATTTAGTACCACTAGTATTGGTGTAAACATTAAACAGCAACCTTCAGCATCATCAAATATGTTCTGCATGTCTTTTTTAAACAAGTGCATATCACAGTCAACCTTACTGCTATCACAGAATTAATAGTTTACCCACCTCTTATTTTACCACTACACCCCTATTTACACAAAATGGTAGTAAACCAATCTGAAACACATTGTTTACAAATATTTACTTCATTAGATATTATAAAGGTACTTTTCAAAGATCTTTGAAGATTTACTAAAATCAGAATGTTTGAACAAAGGTGCTACAGAAGCATGATGAATCCTTTAAAAAATGTGGTCCTCATCCAGCTGGGTCCACAGCCACTTCAGCCTCAGCAGCCATCATCTCCAAGCTCAGTGGAGTTAAACCAATTCTTCTTTTTGCCAGAGTGAGTGTGTGTTTGCGAGAGTGTGTTAGACATAGATAGAGACATAGGCGCACACAGAAGCACACCCTTCAAATGACAAGCTAATTTTCAACAAAAACTCTCACCCACACACGTCAATTCACAAACACATACATTTCCATTAAATTTTGATTAAATTGTACTTAGAGGGCACCAAAACATTACACATGCCTCATGTCTCAGTCCAGTGTAGGAGATAAATGGTCCATAGGGATTAGGAATGGTCATAGGGCAAGGGCAAGTACAGCCAAGTTGTGGGTCGCTAGGCTGTGCGGGTGAGGAAGTCCAGGCAAGGGGACAGCAACAAGAGATGGTAGGGTAGTTGTAGGGATGGGATTTCAGGTGCGATGAGAGTCAAATACAAGGATGGCTGATGACTGGTAAAGGTTTACCTCACAAGTGAGGTAAGAGGGGAAGAAAGAGAAATAGAGTGGATTAGTATTACTATAAGTCATGATGGTTAGTATTAATTAGTATTTAGTAGTATTAAGTTAGTATTAAGTACACTACACAAACACAAGACAATACCTGTTTAGTTGAGAAGCTCGCTCACCACAGCAAAGTATAGATCTTAAAGCGAGATGAGACAAGACGAGAGACAACATTATTAGTTTTTTTCTTTTGCAAACATTTAGGTAAACATGGAGCTGACAAAGACAAACATAACAAGGACATGCACACAAAAACATTAATAATTAAGAACACATACTTACACTTAAGATACTTATTCACAATAGCTTTGTTAAGGCCAAAGCACAATAAACAACTATAAGATTATCATAGTCACCAACCAACAAATGCTCAAACAATTCCTCTTAGTAACATTTTTGTGTGTGTGTTTTTGGCAAAGTTTTGTTAAACACGAAGCAGACAAAGACATACAAATATCACAAAGACATGAAGCTGACAAAAACATACAAACTCCACGGGGACATGCACACAAAACATACTTATTGAGAGCACATAGAAACACAGTAGATTTCTCCCAAACAACACAAACACTATAGAGGATCACACTAAATTCAAAATAACTAATTACGGAAATAAGTCTAATAAAACTATCTACATATTCATTCCAAAACAACAACTATACTAACACCAGCCACGGCATCACCATTGCACAACTAATAACCTAATTATACATACCATAACAAACCTTGCTGACGATTTCTCCATAACGCAAACACCGTAGAGGACCACACTAAATTCACAATAACTAATTACAGAACAAATTCTAATAAAACTACTAATACTAATAAAAAAAAATACTGGGTGCTAGCTAGTAGCCTAGCCATGATACACAACTAAGATGCGCGATTAAGTCGTTTTTTAAGAGAAAAGCTGCGATTTCAACATGTTCAAGCATCCAGGATTATAACTACGTTAATAACGTTTTTAAGAAACCAAACTGTTTGTAAATCCATCAAAATGTCATCGAGATAGGAGTATTAACGTTTGTGCAGATCACTGACCTTACCTCAGTTTGCATCAGGTTCCGCAGATTCTGACCGGCAGCTGGACTGTAGAAAGATGGCCGACCTGTGCGGACGTTCTAGACCCCGCCTTAAGGCATCTAGTCTTCTGTGTATATCTATGGCAAAGACAGCCTGGAAACCACCGCCCTTATTTTCCCCTGAGTTAGGGAACCAATCACAGAACGGGGGGGGGCAGCAATACGATGACGACGTCTATGCACGACACCGAAGCTTGTAGCGTGTTAATCCAACATGGCAGCGGACATAACGTTACCGTTCGATGCAGCTTTAGAAAGTGTATTAAGTAGCTGTTGTAGCAATTAATTTAATTTTAGTATCTAATTTTTAGTAGCAATTGGCTATGAATCGCACGCAAAGCAGCATGTGAAGAACCAGACACCATTTGATAGACATTCGTAGCGCCCAATAAACGGCTCTAGGCATTCGTAAACCACGCCTCAAATACGAGAAAATGCACACCTAGTTCCCAGACCACCATCTCATCGAGATGTGGACGCGTCAGCCAGGCAACTCCTGTACAGGAACGTGAAGGGAACCACCACCACCAAGATCAGCCAAGCACGCAGACCAGTGGCACCTCCAGCTCCTGTTAAAAAAAAAAAGAAGAGAAAGAGAGGCAACAGTTAAATAACACAATGCTGAAGTGAGGACTTACACATGCCACTATCCTGATAACACACTATATGGGTCCGGAACACCCACACCAGGATCACTGGGTCTCCAAATATCTCTCACACACATACACACACACACACAAAGTGAAAAACAGGTATTGATCACTAAAAACGGCAACAGGGCCCTAAAAGATCCTCCGTCACCATGACCTCCAGTTCCACTGTTTCGCCGACGACACACAGCTTTACCTTCCCTCCAAAACCCTCAATCCCTCCTCCCTCTCAAACCTCTCCAACTGTTTGACTGACATCAAGACCTGGATGCAAAATAGCTTTCTCAAACTCAACTCCAACAAATCCAAAGTCCTCATCATTGGTCCTGACTCCCTCAGCCACTCCACTCAGAACTTCACCCTTAACATTGACGGCTCCATCACCCCCTCCACCAAAATCCGTAACCTTGGAGTTATCCTGGACCACACTCTCTCCTTTCTCCCCCATGTCAACCATATTACCCAAACCGCCATTTTCCACCTCCGAAACATCACCCGCCTCCGCCCCAAGCTGTCAACTACCGCTGCTGAGACACTCATCCATGCTTTCATTTCATCCAGGCTTGACGATTACAACAGTCTTCTCAATGGCACCCTCATCAAAGTCCTCAATAAAACTCCAATATGTCCAGAACTCAGCTGCACGCCTCCTCACCAGTACCCGCTCCAGAGAACACATCACACATGTCCTCCGTGAACTCCATTGGCTTTCAATTAAACACTGAATCAACTTCAAAATCTTACTCACCACCTACAAGGCCCTCAACAACCAAGCCCCCCCCCCCGACTTTGCCGACCTCCTCCATCACCACGTCCCCTCCAGGTCCCTCATGTCCATCTTTGCCAACCTGCTGCAAGTCCCACGGACTAAGCGCCGGACTTGGGGTATCAGGCCTTCTCAGTTGCTGCCCCAACCCTTTGGAATTCACTCCCCTCCCACGGCAAAGTCTCCCCAACCCTCTCTTCTTTCAAATCTGCACTCAAAACACACTTTTTTATACTAGCCTTCCCCACCTAACTCCCACCTCCTTCATGTTTAACCTCTGTTTTGCTTTGAATCCTAGTCTGTCTTAATAAGGTTCTGTACCTGTGTGAAGTTGGCACCCCATATGTTGAAAATATGAATAAAAGTACTTTCATTCATTTGTGCATGTTTGTGCAGGCAAAATGAACGTTTGTGCACAAACCGTCTTGATGATATTCAACATTCAACAGGTTGGTCACCTTAGGTCACTCAGCACCCCATCAACATCCAAATGACTCAAAAATGGTTGGAATCGTTTGTGCTTCATTTGTGCACACAAAATTAACGTTTTTGCACAAACCGTCTTCATGATATTCAACATTTAACATGTTGCTGACCTGGTGGTGACCTGACGTCACCCCCCATCAGCATCCAAATGACTCGAAAATGGTTGGAATCGTTTGTGCTTCGTTTGTGCAGGCAAAATAAACATTTGTGCAATATTGTTTCTGAGGCTATAAAGCGTTATTTGCTGGCGAGTGACGTCACTCAGAACCTTAACATTGGTCTTTGCAGTGGTAGGCCTATTTGGAGTAGGCAGTTTGTTAATATGTGATCCCATACGTCATGCGTGCTGTTTAGTATAAATTCACTTGCGCCGATTAAGATTTCCTCTCTCCGGTCTACCGGCACGATGTGATTTGCGTGATTGATTTCCTCCGTGCAAAATGACGTAAGGTTATCCCTACATAGCCTAGTAAGAATGGCTATATGCCAACATAGGTTAAACAAACTCCGTTAAAAACTTTATCATAATCGGATTTAGGTTAGGCGAGTAGGCTAACCTACTCAGTATTGCACCAAATTTGTATCAATAAACATGGTTATGGATTAAAAGGGACCGGCGTTCTCCTTAGGCTATATTGCGATATCAATATTTGTCAGCAGGTGGCTGTAATGGTCCAGGAGTATGTAAACATTTCGTCAATACAAGAAAGGTAAGAGGACACAAGGCTGAGTTTGTTCATGTTTATTTTGCCTGCACAAACGTGCACACACGAAACGCAAACAATTCCAACCATTTTGGAGTCATTTGGATGTTGATGGGGTGCTGGGTGACCCCAGATCAAACAATTAAATGTGAATATCATAAAGACTGTTTGTGCACAAATGCAAATTTTGCCTGCACAAACGTGCACAAACGATTTCAACCATTTTGGAGTCATTTGGATGCTGATGGGGTGCTGAGTGACGTCAGGTCACAAACACGTCACCAACCTGTTAAATGTTGAATATCATGAAGACGGTTTTTGCACAAATGTGCACAAAGAAAGCACAAACGATTCCAACCATTTTGGAGTCATTTGGATGTTGATGGGGTGCTGGGTGACCCCTGGGTGACCCCAGGTCAAATAATTAAATGTTGAATATCATAAAGACGGTTTGTTCACACATTTTTATTTTGCCTGCACAAACGTGCACAAACGAAGCACAAACGATTCCAACCATTTTTGAGTCCTTTGGATGTTGATGGGGTGCTGAGTGACCTAAGGTGACCAACCTGTTGAATGTTGAATATCATCAAGACGGTTTGCGCACAAACGTTCATTTTGCCTGCACAAACGAATGAAAGTACTTTTCATTCCTATTTTCAACATATGGGGTGCCAACTTCATGCAGGGCACCGGCTTACTACACTCCAACTCCAAAACAAAAAAAAACAAAACAAAACAAAAAAATAAGTGGACGGAGCCACTCTGACACATACTGTACATGCCACAGGGTTGTTAAATACTTCATCCTGATTGGTCAAAATAAGAAGAATCAGGACCTTTCGGTCTTTATTTTTGATCATTGTTTGTATGTACATACGGAAACGAAAGTTATCCTCTTCATTTGACCCGTCCTATAGTACAAAAGAGCAGTAATAACATTCAAAGGACGTGCATTTTGTTCAACAGCCTTTCAACAGTTCTGAATCAACGCGCCACAATTCCATCATAAATAACAATAGTTTAAAAAAAAACTACCAACCCGATCTTTCCTTGACAACACAAAAACAAGATGCTGAAATTGCCACGGAAATTAAAATTTCAGCTGAATAAGCCAATAGAAAACCAACAATGTTATCGATGAAATGAATATGGGCAGACGGTGTATAGGGGCGATTTGGGTGACGCACTACTGGGAGAAACTGGAGTCACTGACAATTCTATCACAGCAAAAGTAGTTATCAGTGTTCTAGGCATATTATCTGTCATTGTACAATTGACATGGAAAATCGCCCAAGCATTCTCCCATTGACTCTCATGTCAAAACTTTTTTTCCGGAAAATTACCCTCCAATGCATTTTGAATTAGGATTTTGGGACTTGCCCGAATGCAATTGCGTCATACGTAATGCAAGCATGTTACTGAACCGACACATCCTCAACCGGATAATCCAGTGTGCGAAGTTTTGCGAAGTGTCCAAGTTAGCTATGCGAGGCAAGGATGAGACGGAGGGCTCCTCCAACCCAGGTATTTTTCTTGGATTGGTGGACTTCGTGGCACAGTTACAGTAAGTTTTTGATGAGTATGTTGTAAAGGTTGTGAAAGCTCTTGATCCTCTGTCAGTTGATAACTACTTGACTTCATATGCTGCCCCTGTCTTTACGTGGTTGCTGGACATATTTTGTGTCCTGTTTAGCAATTTTAAACCATACAACATTAGATTAATGTAAATAATGAATTGCGGAACTACACCATTTTTGTTTATGTAGTTGCCATCTAGTAGACACAAAAAGGACTTTGTATGAGTTAATCATTTTACGACAAATTGATTCGGTCTTGCTTAATGCACCTATTGAATGGGTCACCTTAATTATTATCAGAAAAATTGTCCCCACCTGAGATTTTCTTCAGGAGCCGCCACTGGAAATGAACTGATATCTAATCATTGATAGTAACTGTGTTATGATTAAAACACTCCAGCGTGTCCCCAGTCAATACAGAAATGTGTTTCGATGCTTCCTTTCTCATCTCCTTTAGCAGAAGGTACACTGGACCATCCTTAACAAAAGGAAAGGAGAAAATGACGTCCCACAATTCCTTGCAACAGGTACATTTTGTGTGACGTACCATTCGGACGTTCACTAAAGCATTGACATGACGGCTATTTTCATACAATCCTACCAATTGGGATCTATGTCCATAAATATGAGTGGACAGGAGGGTGAGTGTGAGGAACCATTCTTAATGGGACAACTATTTCATTTCACTTTTGTGACTGGCAGCCTCTATAAAACAATGTCATCCGCACTGCATTTGTTACCTAGAGTTGCTCTAAGATGGCCAGCTTTTGTTGTGGGCACTATTATTGTTATCAGGGTCCAGCAGCAAGATCATTTGGTTCAAACTCCGGGGTGTGTTTGGACAATGCTGTACAGCTCTGAGGTTTCTCCCGTCGCTGTCTGCTCACAGTCCCTGGAAAGAAGACAGAGACGATAGGAACTGCATATGTAGGTAAAAAGAGATTGAAGTCCCAAAGGCTTGAGGTCTATTTCTCTCTAGCAATAGCAAGAGGAGCTTACTCGGGCAGAGCGTTGGGTCTGTTGAAGGTGAGCAGAGAGTAAGGGACCTGCTCTGTCGGATCTGATTGGACATGGGAGCCAGCCAACCGGCGAGGCACCTCCTGGGTCTGTGAGCGAGTGAGGGTGATGACGTCATAGTGAAGTTCATCCTGCTGGTCTATTGGTTCCCCCTGGGACGTAGAAGCAAAGTGATTGGTAAGACCTGAGACGTTTACATGCACAACATGAAGGGACTGACAGGGAGGGAGGACAGAAGAGTACACATAAAAACACTCAACCCTTCCTGATGGTGGTCCTTGAGGTGATGTGCTTTTGGATGGAGACTAGTGATCCCAACATGCAGGCTGCTGTAAGCCTCTCTGCTTCCAAAAGGATCTGACGAGATGTCTGTAAATTAGCGTTTGCCTGTCTTAACCAGATTCAGGTGAGTCGTTAAATTCCTCATCCAGCATCCAGAAAGGGAGTTTTCTGGGTTAGCAGTGCTGAATTATCTGTGAGTTTGTAGACAAACTACAATCTTGTTGTGTTGTTACTGGCCTTCGTTTTGAAGGAGCGACTATTCGGAGCACAATGCCTTTGGAAAATGAGTTGTGATCCAACACGGCTTCTCATGGCTGACATCACAGCTGTTACCAAGAACACATTACTGTTCTTTTAAACATTGACTTGTTGTGCCCGCTTGCTTCACTGATGTATACTGTATGTAGTGAACAAGTTACTCCAGACTGTTCTGTGATTTGATGCAGAAATCTTTAATGTTGGAAGTCAATAAGGTGAGAAGTCTATAAGGTAAGACGTTAAGAAGTCTATGGGTTTTGCAGAAAGATTTAGTAGCATATTCATAGAGCCTGGCATAAATGAATGAATTGGTCTTATGGGTGTTAAAAAGAAAATCCCAAGTACAAAAATACATTGAACAGTGCTTATAAGGACTTCCGTCACAGTGCAGCCTACAGCTAGTCTGTTCACAGTGCAGCCCTACAGCTACTCTGTTCACAGTGCAGCCCTACAGCTACTCTGTTCATAGTGCAGCCCTACAGCTTGTCTGTCTCACTGACTATATAAAGTTTCAGTTGAACACCTTTGCTCTTTTGAGCTGTGTGGGATCCTCAGAAAATAACACCTCTATTTACTTTGTCTCAGACTGTCTCAAACAACAGGAATTGGGCAGTTTCCCTTCTTTTCTTTTTTTTCTTTTACTTGAAATTCAACTTCCTGAACAAACAAGAAGTTTCACATGTGGTTGTGTGGAGGTTCAGCTCTGGGGTTTTCAACTCTGTTAGTAAAAGATAGGCTAGTAAATGACTTCCTGTTTCTCACCTCTTCTTTGGTCTCTGGCCTTCCTCCCTCACCACATGCTTTTCTGGAGGCCCTCCTTCTGGTGAAGAGAAGATCAGTTATTATGAGCAACTAGTAAATACATGTCAAAGGACAGAGAATATCTCACCTTAACCAGAGGAAGGCGAGGAGGAGTATGGTAAGCAGGAAGACTGCAACACTTCCTACAGTTGCTGCAGTAATCGGTGATGAAGATGGTGGTGGTGAGGATCTCTCTGGAAAATGTTGATAGGATTTTATGCTTGATAAATGAATTCATTCATACGAATTTAGCATTAGAATGATACACAGGTACCAGAAGTGATGTTGCTTAATGAAGTTTCTTTTCCCAAAACTATCCATGAAATGACTTTGAGACTGTTCATATGAATTAATATTAAATTGCATCTTTGCATTTGCAACGCCCCATGTTTTACCATAGATCAGCCACCCCCAATTGGGGGCCCGCGGGCCAAACCCAGCCCACGAGAGCAAAGTGTCCGGCCCGTGTCGACCCAGTGACACTATGTCATAACCTGCCATGAAGTGAAAGATCTGCTACGACAACCGACTACCACTTGTACTACTAATCATGACAATAAGACTACTTCTATTAATAGCAGCAACAATAACATCTACACATAAAACAACGTTTACTGGTCCAATGAAAAAAAGAAAAACAGACAATTTGGCCCTCCTGCCATAGGTGTTGCTGTCACTGAGGTTTCATTCAAGTGATTGAGGGCTCTTTAACAATGAAGGTTATAATAACGCAACCATTACCTGTCACATTAACAAACACTGAGATGGAATTTTGACGTCCCATTGCATTATGAGCTTGGCAGGAATAGTTTCCTCCAAGCTCAGATGTGATATTAGTGATGGTGAAGTTCTGTCCTGATTCTTTCGCTGAGACTTCATGTTCCTTGAACCAGGTGTACTGAGCTGCTGGGTTGGCATCACTGCTGCAGCTCAGAGTCACTGAACTGCCCTCCTCTACTTCACCAGAGGGACTCACGGTCACTGAGGGCATCTTTGGAGCATCTGTTAGCAGTCACATTTCATTATTATACAACAGTTTGAACATTAATTATACATGTAGTTCTTTACCCCAGTGGACCGCAATAACTGACATCACTGTACAGTGGAGCTGACTTACACACTGAAGGAGAGTGGAAACGGTCGTATCCTTCAACAGCACATGCATAGCTGTCTTCAGAGTTAACAGAGCCCCTGTAGTATCTTCCTGGTCCTGCAGGCTCTCCATTCCTGAACCACTTGTAGGTACTGTTACTACTACAACTAGTGAAACATTCCAGGTCTACGTTGGTAGGTTTGTCACTATAAAGAAAGACCAATTTCACCTGCAGATCTGGAACGGAGAACAAATAATTATAATGTAAACCACAAAATTGTTCTATTCTTATAGAGAAATCCCTAGGACCCTGAGGAGCAAGGGAGGGTATAAATACAGGAGGACAGTGCTTCAACCCGATGCCTGAACGGCAACAACTGAAGGTAGTAGGCTACATGAAATTAGTGATTTTAACATTTGCTACACTTCGTTTTAATACATTGTTGCTTCCTCTGTTAAATTATGTATTTAGGGGCAGCCGCGGTCTAGTGGTTAGGGCTTCGGACTTGTAACCGGATGGTTGCCGGTTCGAACCCCGACCAGTACGAATGGCTGAAGTGCCTGTGAGCAAGGCACCTAACCCCTCACCGCTCCCCGAGTGCCGCTGTTGGCAGCTCACTGCCTCAGGATTAGTGTGCTTCACCTCACTGTGTGCTGCGTGTATTTCCACTAATTGACGATTTGGTTCAGTGAGGGACCAAATTTCCCTCACGGGATCAAAAGTGTAATTCTTCTTCTTCTTCTATTTAAATTCAATGTATGTCCAGGACAGGAAGATAGGATCTAGTGTGTCCTTAATGTTGGGGTAGTGTTGCCCAGAATGCATTGCAACATTCTGGCATTCTGTGTCATTGCTGCACTGTTAAAACAAAAAGATCCTTGAGGAACCTTTAGAGGTTCTTCAATTTGAAACTGTGGAGGAACCTCTTTAGGTGCTTTGAGGAACCTTAAATAAAAGGTTCTTCAAAGAACCTGTTCTCGGGGTTACTTGAGGAACCTTCAGAGTTCTTTGAGGAACCTTCTTGCACTGCGGTAGTATTGATCATGATGATGATAATAATAATAATAATAAAAATAATAAATATTATTGTTTTTAATAATGATGATGATGATGATAATAATAATAACAATAGACAGTGGCTGTCATTATGATGTTTTATTCATACCACACAAACAAATAGAATTAAATATATTCTTCTCAGTCTCATTTGGTACAAAATATGATAAGCCTTTATACAAATAAATTATGATAAATTACAATGAACAGTACAAAATATGACTCTGGAATAAATACAATTAACAATAACTATAAAATGGCAGTATACAACAATGTGTGACTATATACCAGCAAGAACTTAGTAAGTACACAACAATATTACATCGGAATAATCAAATTTACACAATACTGTACATCGATTATATTGTTTATGCAACTGTGAGTGTGTGTGTGCGTGTGTGGGTGTGCGTGAGTGTGTCTGCGTGTGTGTGTGTGTGTGTATTCAGAGCAGGAAATTTGCCATTTTAATCACAGCTATTGGAAATTTCTCCTTTGACTGAATCCCAATCATGCACTTTTGCATAAACATAAGAGTTTTCTTCAAGTGTGCTGGGTATTGAACACCAAATATGAAATAGATCCCCAGTAGGGCCCCTACTCCCTGTGAGATGTCGTCTGGCCTGAGGATGTCAGCTCCGTCTAGTTGAAGCACGATCTCACATTCGTCGCTGAAGGGGTTCCCACTCATCGTCAGCACAGGTGTAGGAGCCTTCACCTTGAGGTGAACCAAAACAAAATATAGTATCTGATATGATACCACACACACACAATTTCCTGTCGGCATGATGGGATCAATGTATTCCTGTACGGCATCATCCAAATGCACACCAAAGAGTAGTTTCCAACACACAAAGTGCCATTAAAGCAAACAATTCACAGCTGGCATACGAAACATCTACCTTAACTCTGTTCCAGTATGCTTTATGATTTTGAGACTGCACCCCTGTATCTTTTCACTCGGCCAGCAGTCAACAGCAAAATGATTGAGTCCTCGAAGGATGGTATACAAAGCAATACTCCCCAAAAAGTAAAGCATCCTGGACCAGAGTTAGTCCTGAATTAGGCTTCTTGTCGAGTCAACGTCATATGCTACGACTTAGACTTTGTTGCTACGCTGTACCCCATGACGTAGCTTGACATGCACCTCCCCAAAATTGTACCTATGCGTCTCAGTGACATGCATAGCACTGGCATAGGCTACAAAGTCGTATCAACGTATTACCATGCATAAGGCTTAACAAAACACTCTTAATAATGTTCTTACCTTGTCAATTACATAGAGCTTCTCAGGATGTTAATTGAAGAGGTAGGGGAGCAGGAGCATTGCCGCAGTGATGGCGTGTGCTAAAGGAGAAAATAGCATTAGTAAGTGTTTACCACAGGGCTAACTGAAGAATGAAGGTCAGTCAGTCAGCTATGGGTAACTATTTACAGGCCAAAGCTCTGTGGTCTCAAATTTCTAAAATACCTTTGTGCGTATCTTCACATTCTTGGCTGAGTGCCCTTTGGTATTGGAGACAAATCTCCTTTCCCAGGTTCCTCTTTTCAGTCACGGCCAGAATTTTGCTGGCTGCTTTCCCGAAGCCTTCCAGCAACCTCTTGTCAATGTCCACTCCATGGATGCGCTCCATTTCAGAGAAAATCTAAAATAAGATTTAGCACACATTACACATCTGTCTCAAAGAGTAAACTTTGGACATTTTTAAATTTTTAACTCACAATGCTTGCATGTTGTAAAGCTGGAAATTCATCCAGTATGTCGTTGGTGGAGTGGGTTTCAATGTAGCGAGTTCGCTCCTCATATGTCCTTCTCATTTTTTCTTTGAGGATACCCATGTTAGGACAAGCCTTCTTGCATTCTTCTTTCATCTTTGATACGTGCATCTTAACACTATAGCCATCTTCGGTTCCCTGCAGTGAAGGCTATACTTAATATCGAGTAGTATTGAGTAGTTATATTAATTTTTGCTTAATTAAAAAAGAAACCTTACATTGGTGTCCAAGGATGTGGGCATTTGTCCCTGAAGGGGTTCCCACTCATCAGCACAGGTGTAGGAGCCAGGCACTGCCTACTCATAGAAAAAGAGAAAGGTTAAATAGCATAACAATGTTGATGACACCATGCATTATCTACATGTTGTCATCAACCAGGATCTCGTATCTAGCACATTCTAAACAAGACAGACATTGACTTCTTGTTAAGAAGACTTCTAGACATTGGACAAAAAAAATAGTATTCATCCCACAAGCTACTGCTAACAATTACGTTTGTTTTTGTGTGTTTTTTCACTTGTGACTTGCAAGCAGAACACTCACCATAGCTTTCTGTGGTAGTGCCGAGTTATCTTCTGCTGAAGAGAGTCTCTTTTTGCCATGCTTAGTTCTATGGTACTCTACATCTGGATTTACCAGTGGAATCCTCTCCTTTTTAAACTTATTTTTGAGCATGCCCAGCCATGACTCCTATAAATGCATGGAAATTACTAGGGATTGTATCCTGCCCAAGCACATCAAGCAATATGCCAATGGAAGAGTAGCCATTTAACATAAAGAGTTTGCTTTAACAATTTACTTACATATCCTTGACCATTCTTGTCCCGGAGGCAAGGATGTTTGGACACCAGTGAAACACAGACGTCATGGTACTGCCTACTGGTTGGGTACCTTTGAAAATGAACAGAGCAACCCATTTAAACAGATTAGAAATATAAAATGGTACTGTGAGTGTCCGAGAGGGCACCAGAACATCATGATCTCTAATGATTGGTGCTTGTTGCTGCTTGTTGCATGGGTCTCCCATGATTGACTGAATGAATCCAGAGGAAATATGGTATCATTACCAACACATTGCCTCAGAGAAAGAACACTTACCATGTGTACACGCAAATGGTATCAAACAGCACTTGTATGATCTGGGACCTCCATTTTGACCTGTAGGCAGGGGTGTGAAAGTCTGCACTCTCCTCTGCGAGTTTGCGCTTCAGGAGAGTTGGAAACTCTGGGAGTTGAAACACAGGAGGCCATGGTAATAGAGCCGTTTCCTGAGCAAGAGAGCTGAAACGATGTAGATATAGGAAATCATTCCTACCACATTCCATTACACTGTACAATAACAGCCAATAACTTATTGCAACAGTCTCCTTGCACCTTATATTTCATTTAATTTAATTTCATTATATTCTGTACAGTTTCTTTAAAAAATCTTGCACTAAAATCAGTTTAAATTATATTTAGTTAACATTTTTGGTTTATATTTAGTTTATATTTTATAGTTATATTTTTAATATATATATATATATATATTATTTTTTATATACATACATACACTTTTTATTTCTTATTGCATTCATTCTGTGTATTCTAATGCTGCTACGTATTACTGTATGACTATAATATAAATATTTACCTTTTAGTTAATTTTGGGACATTATGATCCTTTCCTTTAAGAGGAGTAAGTATCCCGATGAATTTTACTTGTGTTTTGATGATAGGGAATAATTTTTCGATCATCCTCTCGTTTAGGGAAAGTAGGGTCTCCCCATCGATAAGGTGTTCTGCAAATGACAGAAAGCAATAACTTAGTTATTATACATGATGGGCATGCTTATAATTTCTAATGATCACCAGAAGCATTACTAATAAAAGTTTAAATAACCATATTTAGAATAACCTTATATCCAGTGTCGAAGAGAAACTGTGAGGCTGCCGTCTGAATTGGGGTAGCTATCGAGACCATGGAAAGCTAGTTCTTCACCAGGCAACACTGCTGTCCAGTGTGGCTCTTCCTCTGCTATGTAGGTGTGGAGATGGCTGTTGAAACTAGAGGGTCTGAGAATTTTTCCACAGAGATACCAGCTGCCCATGATGCCAAAAATATGGTGGATCTTTATGAAAACAGGAATATCCTCTGCATGCGCTGTTCCAATAACAAGACAACTGCCCATCTTGTATGCCACATTGTCCACAGTGATTGCCTTGGTTTGATGACGTGATCAGGTGTTACATTTTCACCAAGCTTAGATTGCAATGCTCTGGTGAGGGACCCTGGAAGGGCATGCAGGGGTACATCGCGGGTATCAGCTGTGAGCATGACCTTTTTCCCTAAGCTGGTAGTGTCTGTCTGTTCCCAACACTGCCGCATCTGATGTCTCCTGGCAAGTGTTTTGGCAATGTTCTTGAAGTTACGGCTAGCACGTGCAATAGTTTTGAAATATTGATGCTTGGCCTCAAAACGTAAGCAGGAGACATGGATTAGTGGTCCATATGCTGACAGGAGTCTTGGGTAGTGCATCAGGTAGTGTTGTTTTGGAGTATGTTTCCCTGGAAACACATCTTCAACAAGGGCAAGGAAAACTGTGATCTTCTCCTCCAAGGTGGTATGGTAACCAGCTTTTCCGGATAGTGGGGGCCATGATGATGTCACTGATCTCTCTCAGTAGTAGATAAATATCCCATGCGCTGCATCCATGGATCTGGTTCCCGATCATCTGTGGTAGTAACCTGAAGAGAGTCCACTTCTCTGATGCAGTGCCTGGAAGATGTCCACTGGGTCTCAGTGCATGCTCAGAGATGGGTGGGGGTTTTGACACTCTGTCATTCACTCCATAAGGGAAATGTTGTATCTCATAGTTGAGTTGGTCCAATGTGATTTGTTTCTCCCTCACCAGCTGTTTTAACAATAAAAGGAGAATGGCGGGGATAATTCCTTCGAGAAGGTCATGCATTATATCTGGTGGAAACAAATAAACAATAGGGGAGGGCACAAACTTCAGCTTTGAGAAGCAGCAGGCATTCTTGATTCCGTAAATGGCAGCATTCCCTGGATTTTCTTCCACTGCTTTTAATTGGTAGCTATAATTTGCAGAGGTTCGCATGACAAATTCAGCTTCAATGAATTTCTTGGAAATGTCCTGCTTGGTGGCATTACAGAACATACAGATTCTCCTTGAGCTAAAGGTTTTAGTCAGTCCAGCAACTGCGTGTGCTGACAAGTTGTCTGCTGAGACAGTAGCTATGGTACCACGAAAGATCTTTTCCTCTCCACCACACTTCAACAACACTCCATGTGTTTCCAGAATCTCAACTTCAGACAGTAATGGTTGCAGTACTTCATCATAATTCATAAAGCCACTTTGTATGAACTTGTGTTGAACAAGTGTGGAGAGGTATGTGTTTTGCAGTTCAGATAAGTACTTGCTGTCCAAGTTTCCAATTTTGAAGTACACTGCTGTCAGTTTGTGTTTTCCCTTCTTTGACCCCAGGGGGTTGACCACCTCAAACTCATCCAAGTAAAATTTAAGTTGTACTGTGTTTTTTTGACAAAGTAATGGATTGCTCTTGCAGATATCACCATCAGTGAAGTCTCGGAGTATGTCATCATTACTTGGCTCAACATCCCTGTTTAACATTGCCCAGACATCTTAGTTTTCTGCAACTTTCTGTAGAATGTTCAGGAGCGGGACATATTGAAAGGTGGCCCTAGTAGTTTGATTTTCACCCTTTAGATGGATCTCAATTGGCTTCACCATTCCAAGTTCTTGACTGGAGTACTGCTCTAGTGTCCACTCAGTATTTATGGCTCTGATGCATTCTTCAAAAACCTGTGTTTGGCTTAAAAGTTCCTTCAAGTCATCATCCTCATCGACACAGATGTTAATATTCTGGAGGTGAAACCGCATTGCCTCAGTGTAGTGTGACAAAAATGAATCAAATATTGTCCTGAGGTCCTCTACTATACTTGTATGTACAACTGCTGGAATACAGTGCTTCTCTCAAATTTTTAGAATAAAAAGACAGAAATTCCTTTTGAGTCCACTGACAAGGTCCTCTGTTTTATGTGCCATAGATTGGACAATATTGTGCTGAGGCAGCCCATCAGGATCAGCCCTGACATCCTCTTCAGCCATTTCATCCTCTTCCATGTAATCTATGCAACACTCTTTCTCAGCTGTGTTCTCAGTTGTAGCAACTAACTAAAGTTAAACTAAAGTCCCTGTGTTTTCGATAGATGTGGGTCCGATATGATGCAAAACAACGGCAGGATTTCATGCATCCGCTGAGACCACATGTTAATAAAAAGTTTGGGTCACTTTGGTGATAAAGTCCAATGTGCCTAATTTGTTTAGACAGTGAAAATAAATTTTTGTTGCAGATTGGACAGTTAAATGATGTTGCCATGATTGATGATGGAGAGATTGATATTGATATGGAGTGCGGGTTCAGAGATAGAAAGGGGAGAGCACTGCAGTGGGCCACAGAAGTGGAATAAAAATAATTCCAGGTGCTCTTCAAGGGATGCGGGTTAGTTTAATTTTTTTTTTTTTAAACCTTCAAATGTTGAGAGGTGTTCCTCCAATCCATGTTCCTCAAGCCAATTGAGCACAGTCTCCACTGTCCATTTTGATACATTGTTGACCCTAGGACATGCAAAAACAGATACATGAATATACAATTTGACAGTCTTCTAATCTAGACAACAGTACTAGGCCATGTCCTCACTACAATGCAGATGTCTGTTTGTAAAACACTGAAAAGGACTTACTGGTCTCCCAAAGTAGAATCCATTCTTCCCCTGAAGGAATAAAACAAGAGAGAAATTAAGGGAAAATGTAGGCTACTGGTCACAAGCTTAAGATGGGTGGCAGTAGGCTAGAGGGGACATTTGCAAGGCATCTTGAACCTATTTTAAATTAAAAGAAACAAACCTTGGGTAAAGGTTCCATAATCATCCAAAAATCATCAGGCATGTTGATGTTACAATGTTGCTAGCTAGCCCTCGCCTCAGCAGTATCTCCTCGGGGAGGAGACACAACATTAACGTTAACTAATGGAGATATTACGCCCATAGAGTCCAAGCTGACTAAAGGGGTTACATATTTTAGAAAATAGATTATTCTGAAAGAATAAATGAACAGTTATGAGTCAGCTGGTCTTCAAACAATGTCAATATTGTATCAAAATCTCAATATTTAAAAATACAGTAACAACCATGTAATCACTTGATATTTCCATTTAAAATCAATAGGCTAAAATCACAATAAACATACAATATAACAGTAGGCTATGCAAAATAATCAATTCTAAATAACGGTATAAAGTGCTCATTCTATATCATTCTATTATGTACAATATCATTACCAGTATAAAACAATTATTCATCATCTCTGTTTACATGTGACGTATCACAAACTGTGCGCAGCCTGGTTGCCTTGGCAACGGTAAACTGCTGCGCTGCTGATCAGCTGTTTAGCTCTGGCTCTAACTTTAGCAATTAGTCACGAGAGGGTGTGGATGATGGAGAAAATATGGAACGCCTGACCCTACGCTCACACTGGCATTTTTTTGACAGAGGCTTGGCGACGCGATTCCATTAATTTCCAATGGCAGTGAGCGACGGGCGACAAAGCGAAGCGTGTGGGCTGCAAAACGCGAGGAGGGCGGGGCAAAAAATAGAAACGAGTCCTATTCTATGCAAATGTTTGCGAAAGCCAATCCGAGCGAAGGAGGCGTGGCGGCCGCGCAACTTCAGAAAATATCCAGGATGGTGGACCACGTCGGCGAGAGATAGGATTATGGATATATCTAACGAATGTGACTTTACCCTGGTATGTGCTTCGAAATCTATCGAGAAATAAATGTTGTTAAACCAGAAAACGTCATAGGTATGGCTGGATATTATCAATGGCTGGATATTATCAATTGTTTTCGATCTGACACAGGTTTCAATACTATCGCTACAGACACTCCCCCGGAACGCCCACCAGGCGAAAATCGACGAGCACAAAAACGCTTGGTCGCCCGTCAGTGTGAGCGTAGGGCATTCCATATTTTCTCCATAATTCACACCGTCGAGTGGCTAATTGTTATTTTAAAACTGTTACCAACGCGGCAATATGAAAAATCATAGACATGTAGCAATAAAAACACTTCCGTTTCACTAATAATTCACTAGATGCGCAACAAAGTAGTTCCCAGATACAAGGAGGTAGTTCCCGGCCAGGTTGCAGAAACAACACGTCGCTTGCAAGCAATCACTTTATTTTTAACAGCTCCTTTCCACAAGCAGTCGTCCATAGTTAGTCCACCCAACAAATCGAAGTTAACTTTCCATTCTATAACAAAGCAGAAAAAAGCCGGTTCCGGGTTTCTTTAATGTCGTCGTCGTTGCTATGCGCGGAGTGATATGTGAAGCGGTCAGCAGCAGCGTTGGATGGGGACAGGTGTACCTTATCATCTCATAAGGTACACCTATCAGCCAATCAGAATCAAGCATTGGGACTAACAGTTTTAGAATAACGTTTTAAACCGTTACAGACTGAAACTGAAAAAAAACTCTAACTGAAAATAAACTGTTCTTAACCGCTGAAACTGAAGATAACTGAAGTTATTAACCGTTAGGAGAAAATGAATAAAACAAAGAAAATAAACTACAAATAAAATAAAATGAACCACAAAAACTCCAATATAAAATCCTACAATAGCTTACTTTACATATTTATCAGTGGAGTCAGGCAACCGTTACACCGAACTCCCTTAAACGTATTTAGTGTAACGTTAATGTCAATTTGACCCCTCAATTATCCGTCAGACGAAAATGAATAAAAAAAGGAAAATATAGACTAACCACAAACTACATGAACAACAGCACATCATTTATTCACATCAGTTATTCACGTTACTTTGTCGGAGGGCGGATTATGATTTGTCGAAGTAACGTAAATTGTTATTTTGTGACCAACGTTACGCAGTAAGAGGAAAGACTGTGCTAGGCTACTACTACTAGGAACTTATAATGTATCACAAAATAAAGAAATATAGGCTAATAAACGTTACATATTTACATCATTAACGTACCTGGAAAATGTGAAAATATGCTCGTTTGAGATGAGCCAGGCCTGCGCAGGATCACTGGTGACCACCGTCCGACTTCTGATCACGACTGGCTCTGACGTCATGCACGCGCTGGCAACGATATCGTCACGAGATCAAGGCGGTTGCTTTTTTTTTTAGAGCCAGGCACCGCAGTTGCTCTCCAGCGGCTGCAAGTTACTGAAGTGACTGATGGGAAACTGCGTAGGAAACAGCCTGGCTGTCGCCTGATCAAACAGCTGATTGGCTCTAGTTTGGACTAAAAACACTTGTCCTGAAAATCTAATTCCCTGTGTAATTACAATATTTAATCCTGGATTAGGCTATATTAATCTCATGTTGTGAACAGATGAAAGTATCTGTTAACAAACATATTTTGTGTAGTTGACAATAATAATAATAATAATAATATAACAATAATATTAATAAAGGTTATTATATAACACTTCAAAACAAGCAACCACAGTGCTTTACAAGACAGACAAAGAGAACAAACAATATAATACAATGCCAGATACACACATATTCCCATATACTATAGGCTATATAATCACCAATACCAATCAATCAATAAATACAATATTATAAACCTTTGCTGCTTTTCCTCTCCATGTGTATGTATGTTGGACCGTTAATTAGCCTAATTTACTAAATTTAGGGATTGTATGATTAATAATTCATACTGTATGATTCATACTTCCTCTTCCTCTTCCATTACTGTTTGCTTATTTAATAGAATAAGAATCTGTCTGTCGATCTGTCTTCTGCAAACTACAAGTAGACTAGGCTACATATGGATCAAACAGGGTGTAAATATATCTGTGATTCCCTGTATATTCTGCTTTGAAGCCGCTGGATAACGTCCGATTTGCCTGCAGTTTGTTGTCACCGCCCCCTGCTGCTGCCTGCTCTCATCCACTTTCCAGGCGAGGCGCAGTTCATCTTGAATGAGCTTGATATAGCCCAATGGTTTGCTTTTCATTCCAAACGACGCCAATGAGCATTCTTCTGTTGTGTGCAAGCGAATTGAGGTTCCTCCGGGAACATTAATTCGCTTCATATAAGTTCTTCCAGGCACCTCTAAGAGCACTAATGAACCTATGGGGTTCTTAGGGTAGCCTATAGGTTATTCAAGGAACCTAGAGGTTCTTCAAAGAACTACGCAGTTTTTACAGTGTGGTAGATAGGGTTTGGAAGCAATATCAAGACATGTTGGGTTCCTTACTTTCACTGTGTTAACTGTTGTTTTGGGGATGTGTCAGAGAGCACCATTGCTCAACTGACTGTTGTATCCTGTCACCCCCTACCTCTTTGTTCATTAGAATGTGTGTGTTAAGTCTGCCTTGTGACTGTGTCATAATAAAGTGAATTGTGAAATAAGAGTTCATCTCTCTGCGCCTAGGTTGCCATATATATATATATTGATTACATCAAATCAGTTAGTTAGTTATCAGTTATTTTTCAACAGGGAGCAGCAGCTTATTCATATGCCACAGTTTTCCCCATGTTTTATTTGTGCTGCATTAATATCTTTAGCTAACGTTGTTCTCATTGAGGGCCTGGTAAGCATCAATTGGGGACGTATTGTTCTCATTTTCTGTGACGCTGTGTTTTCATTCAGTGTTTAAACATCCTAAGTTTGATTTGTTCTCCTCTTATCTTGATTTGTTTGTTGTGTTGGTGGCATGTCCCTAGCAGACCTAGTAGTTTGTATTGGATCTCCTCACTCCGGTTTTACTTGCTGGTCCTAGTTTTCCTCCCCCATTACTCCCTATTTAATCTCTTGATTTATTCATCATTACGTCCTGTGTTAACATTAGATTCTACCTTAAATAAAGTATTATGAACTATTAGTACATCAGCCTCTGGTCCTATTTACTCTGGAGCCATTCCTGTTTGGGGCATACCTGAGTTCCTACTTGAGAGTGTGGCATTGTCAGGCATCTATTAACAAGCACACCTATTACATGCATTTTCCATGATAACAATGAGGGAATAATTTATTATCACTAATTTCCATTTAGGCCAAATTGATGAGATATTGCTTACCTGCCACAGATAACTTCACGTCAGGGTTACAAGTATATTTCCCATCTGGTTGGTCAGTGAACCGAAACTTATAGACAGCAGAATCACTCTTTCTCAGGTCTTTGATTCTCAGAGTACACGTTCCATAACATGTGGACCCGGTACATCTCCTGTCTCCACAGCTGTGTTCAACACGACTTGCATAGTGTGCATCACTTAGCAGATCTACTGGCTCATTTCTGTCTTCTTTAGTGAACCACAGTGTTTCCTGGTTTGTGGTATTGAGGTCCTGTGCATTTTCAGGGTATTCATAGGTGCAGCTGATATCAACCTTTGATCCTCTTAAAGCACAGACATTACTAGATGTGTCAGTAGCTGTACAGCCATGATTACCCTCTAGCACTGTTGATAAAAACAAGCACATCTCATTGAGAATCAACAAAACATTTAAATCAGGGAACAGCATTTTAACATTAAAATAGGACGAATGCATTGAAAGACTTGAATGCAGTATGTAAAAGGAACCACAAACCCCTGATTGTTGTCAAGAATTTTACCTAGCCGTCAGATAATGCCCAACAGGTCTGTACTGTAATCCCAAATATAACTACAGTGGATCAGATAAATGTGACCGTTCCCAGAATATTATCTAAATGTGAGGAGTAGAAATGAGACATAACTAACATATGGATGGGAATTATTTTACACAGTTATTTTTATTAAAGACTCAACACAGTATTCTGAAGTTGGATTATTGAATGTGAATCTATTTACAGCATTCACACTTTCCTCATTTGGTGTTCCTGTGAAACAGTTCAACTTACATTTACATTTACACTTAATGATCAGAATGTAACTGTACCAACCTGTTACTGACAGAAGGAAAGCTAGAATTCCTCTAGCCACTGATCGAAGATTCATAGTTTGTTTCTGTCGCTCTGTTGTTCTAGAGATATATTTAAACATTCCTGCATGTTCGGGTTAGTGTTGAAAATAACAATTAAAATACGTAAAATCCACATCAATGGTAATTTAGCTTCAAAAATCCCCAAATATATCATTCCATGTTTGTATGTATGCAGTGTTATCTATTATATTAACTCTTACCTGCTGTGCTTGAGAGGAATGTGACATTTGTTAAGCTAGTAAAGAAAATACATCTTACTGTAGAGTAGAAAGCTGGTGTGACATGCAGAGGCTGTGGTAAGGCTGTTGAGGATAAGACAGTTGACCAAAGAGTAACCTTAAGGGACTTCCTTCCTCTTTATACAATTCAAAAGCCCCAGAGTTATCAGGAAATACTGGGTCTCGTTCAGAGTCATATGCAATAGGGAGAGAAATCAGACACTATACTTCTGTTGAGGCCAGATTCTCCTGATGGAGCAGCTACACTGAGTTACAACATTTTATAATCAACAAGAAGAGGTGAAAGGGTGCTGGAATTGCTGGGATGATCGCAAATTAATTTAGCTGTACAGAAATGGCCTGGTGTGATTTGTCATCATTTGTATTGCCTGTCTTGCTCTAGCTCTAAAGCTGTAACAACTTCTGTTCATAGTGTTGTGACCTAAAGTTGTCCTCAGTCAGTATGTTTACATGCAGCAAGAAATTCGAATTTCTAATCGTATAAGACATCGTTCAGACTTTTTAAGTGCATGTAAACATCTTAATCCGACCTACTTTGGACCTACTTCGGACATCTCAAAATCGGATAACAACACCTGGATAATTCGTTCATAGTCGGATTTTTAACGGCATGTATACTCAGCAATCGGATCTGAATCGGATTTTGCATTCTGCGCATGCGCAGTGCCATTCTGCACATGCGCAGCGCCACATAGCGTCCAGAGTCAGCCCATGCTCCGGCTGTTAATCCGATTCTCTGAACAGCATGTATACTCGGACAAGCGATCCGGTTTTACGCATGTCATTATCTGATCCGATCAGAAATTCGAATTTCTTGCTGCATGTAAACGTACTTAGTGTTTATCTGTGAATTATCTGATCTTATGTCACTTAGACACTTGAAATCTTTCTGACCAGAGATCTGGACTAAAAACCTTTGCATGATCCCCATGCAAGTCCTCATCTCGGGCAGCGGCTGAGTTTGTATTCGAGGTGAAATCAACTTCTATATCCACAATCTACGTCTGTCAATGTGTTGGTGAAGGTTGGTCTCATGGCTGCCATCAGTGGTTACAAAGAACCTATTACTTGGTTTTCAAGCATCTATCTGTTTTACCTGCCTGCCACACTGATATATTATACGGTGATGGCAGGCGCTTAATGGTGAGGTTTAGAGGGAATTGTGAGGTGGTGGCAAAGAGGGGTCTGATGGTTAATGTTGTAGTACTCGAGTCCGGTCTTGGACTCGAGACTGGTCTCGAGACCATTTTTTGCTTACTCGGTCTCATTTCGGTCTCGAAAGCAAAAACACTCGATCTTGACCTTCATTGGAAGGAGGCGGACTCGTAATTTTAGACCGACACGAGACCAGCCCCCCCCCCCCCCCCATTTCATGGTATATTATAAAATATGAACCATTACAAATATTCGTATTTCAATAATAACTAGAAAATGTAATTCCACGTGAGGAATTACTTGTGAATAGGAATGTCCGTGATCATTGCGTTGAATTCAGTTGAGTGAGTGCGCGTGCGCGAAAGCTGCATGCTGCCTGTTACGCTGCTCCAGACTTGCGTTCGCTTTTTTTTTAAACTTTTAACTTTCTTTTCTTTTTCTTTTTACTTATTTTTTTCTCTGAAGTACTGGGAAGCCCTACACTCTCAAGCAATGCTGTTTGAGGGAGTTTTGTGGTGCTTTTCGTGTACTATTTTCATTCGCAATGCCGCCTACACCGGGACACGCTGCCTTTGTTTACTCCGGAGAACAGCTGATCGCACTAATGCCGGCCGGCATGGTGGCCAGACCAGCGGATATACCACCCGATCTCTGGAGGAAAACTCACCGGGGATGCAGAGGAGGGAAACAACGTCGGGGGAGAAGGTTGACACGGAACGTACGCATGGAAAGGAGGAAATTCAAGCCGTGTCTCCCTTCTATTGTTATGGGGAATGTTCAATCCCTTAATAACAAAATGGACGAACTAACGGCGCTTACGCGGAGCCACTCAGTTTATCGGGAATGTAGTCTGATGTGTTTCACCGAGACATGGCTGCACATGGATATTACGGACCCGATTGTATCTGTCGATGGCTTCCACACTGTTCGGGCGGACCGGGACTGTACCAAGAGCGGTAAGCGGAAGGGGGGGGGGGCTCGCCGTCCTAGTTAATATCAGGTGGTGTAATCCCGGTCACATCTGTATTAAGGAACAGATCTGTAGCCCAGATGCTGAAGTGTTGGCCGTTGGTCTACGTCCATACCACCTCCCTAGGGAGATCCCGCATGTTATCATCGTAATGGTGTACATCCCTCCCACTGCTAACCCATCAGCTGCCTGCGGCACCATACACACCACCGTCTCCAAACTACAGACTAAACACCCCAGTGCCCTCATCATCATGTCGGGAGACTTTAACCACGTCACCATGGATAAAGTTCTGCCGACTTTTAAGCAATATGTGAGCTGTCCTACCAGAGGGGTGAGGACCCTGGACCTGATGTATGCCAACATTAAGGAGGCATACATCTCTTCTTCTCTCCCCCCTCTGGGCAGGTCGGATCACAACCTGGTTTACCTCAATCCCTGCTATGTGCCTCTGGTGAAGAGGAAGCCTGTGACCACAAGGACTGTGAGGAAGTGGTCAGAGGAATCTTACGAGGCACTGCAGTACTGTTTTGAGGTGACGGACTGGCCTGCACTCTGTGAGCCTCACGGGGAGGACATTGATGGGCTCACAGAGTGCATAACAGACTACATTAACTTCTGTGTAGACTGCTATGTCCCTGCGTCGACAGTCACCTGTTACGCAAACAACAAACCTTGGATCACCAAGGACATCAAGGCCATCCTGAACGACAAGAAGAGGGCGTTCAGAGAGGGCAACCAGGCTGAGCTGAGGAGAGTACAGGGGGTACTCAAGATCAAAATTAAGGAGGCAAAAGACAGATACAGGAGGAAGCTGGAGATGAAGCTCCAGAAAAACAACACAAGGGATGTGTGGAGTGGTATGAAAACCATCACGGGCTTCCAGAGGACTGGTAGCGTTGGGCTGGAGGGTGGAGTGGCTCGGGCCAATGAATTTAACCTTTTCTTCAATAGGTTTGATACTGCGGCCCCCGCCCCTCCCCCTCATGACCCTGCTGCTACTGCTGCTGGCAGCCCAACAACCAGTGCCACTCCACCTCCCCCTCCTTCTCCCCCTCCTTATAGACCGCCCTCCTGCCTCTCACCACCTCTATTCACTCCCGGCCACTTCACACCTTCACCCTGCCCCACCCCTCCCCCCTGCTCTGCATACTGTCCTCCACTACCTGAGGACCCTATCCCTCCCCCCACTGACACCTCTACAGTGACTTCCACGCCTGACCTGGTGAGAAGACAACTGATTAGACTCCACTCTGGCAAAGCGGCGGGCCCTCATGGTGTGTTCCCCAGGGTACTTAAAGCCTGTGCCCCCCAGCTGTGTGGAGTACTTAATCATGTCTTCAACCTGAGCCTGCACCTCCAGAAGGTCCCTCTGATGTGGAAGACGTCCTGCCTCATTCCTGTCCCAAAGACGCTGCGCCCCAGCAGCCCCAAGGACTACAGACCGGTGGCTCTGACATCACATATCATGAAGACCCTGGAGAGGCTTGTTCTGGACCAGCTTAGGCCAATGGTCAGACCCTTCTCGGACCAGCTGCAGTTCGCCTACCAGCCCAGCCTGGGAGTCGAGGACTGCATCATCTACCTGCTGAACAAAGTCTACTCTCATCTGGACAAGCCGGCGAGCACTGTGAGAGTCATGTTCTTTGACTTCTCCAGTGCTTTCAACACCTTACGGCCTGGTCTCCTAGGTGAGAAGATGGCGGCGATGCAGGTTGATGCTCCCTTGGTGTCCTGGATTGTTGACTACCTGATGGGCAGACCACAGTTTGTACGTCTACAGAATTGTGTGTCTGACAGGGTGGTCAGCAACACTGGGGCCCCACAAGGGACGGTCCTTTCTCCCTTTCTCTTCACCCTCTACACCTCAGACTTCAGCTACTGCACTGAGTCCTGCCACCTTCAGAAGTTTTCTGATGACTCAGCAATAGTTGGCTGTATTGAAGGGGGTGATGAGGGTGAGTATAGGACTGTTGTGGGCAACTTTGTCTCTTGGTGTGAGCTGAACCATCTACAGCTCAATGCTACAAAGACAAAGGAGCTCATTGTGGACCTAAGGAGGGCCCTGTGTTCATCCAGGGGGTTCCAGTCGATACTGTTGAGGAGTACAAGTACCTGGGGGTGTACTTCAACAACAAGTTGGACTGGACCAGGAACACAGAGGCCGTCTACAAGAAGGGCCAAAGCCGACTCTTTTTTCTGAGGAGGCTAAGGTCCTTCAACATCTGCAGGACAATGCTGAGGATGTTCTATGAGTCGGTTGTTGCCAGTGCAATCTTCTTTGCTGTCACATGCTGGGGCAGTGGGATGAGGGTTGCGGACACCAATAGACTTAATAGACTCATCAAGAGGGCTGGTGATGTAGTGGGTGAGGAATTGGACACTCTAACTACCGTGGCAGATAGGAGGATGCTGTCCAGGCTACGGACTATCATGGACAATGCCTCTCACCCTCTCTTTTCCACCCTGGCTCAGCGGAGGAGTTCCTTCAGCAGAAGACTCCTCTCACCGAGATGCACCACAGAGCGACATAGGAAATCATTCCTGCCTGTGGTCATCAAACTATACAATCTGTCACTTTCATCATAGTTTCTGCTGCACAACAGGTTATTCATTCATATTGCATAACTGGTCATTTCTTTTAATTTCACTGCATAACTGGTCATCTCTTTGCACAACTGGTCTTTTCCAACATAGATTCTGTCATGCTACATCCTTGCGTATGCTATCACCTCTCAGTGTATGCCTGGTTGTATGTACATTTATGTATATTTCTTTATGTTTGTATATTTTGTATATTGCTTACATAGGTTTATATTTTACATAGGTTTATTTTACATAGGTTTTTATTTTTATTTTTTATTTTATTTTATATATTTATATTCTAACACTTTACTTTACGTAGAGTGTCTGTCTCTTCTTCCTTTTGCACTGGAGTATTGTATGTAACGAATGCAATTTCCCTCAGGGATTATTAAAGTACGTCTGTCTGTCTGTCTGTCTGTCTGAGTCTGCCTGAGCTATAGCGAACAATCCCCACTCTACACTTTGTGAATTTAATGGTTGAATATGATACTTGGGTGATGTTAAACGTAAGTAAATCATGAAAATCTGCTCTTTTTGATCAGTCTCGACGCGGTCTCGACTCCTTAAAGACTCGCTTTCGACTCGGTCTTGCCTCCTATAAGATTCGGTCTTGACTTGGTATGATATGATATGTGTGACGTCAGAGCCACCGGTCTGTAGTCCTTGGGGCTGCTGGGGCGCAGCGTCTTTGGGACAGGAATGAGGCAGGACGTCTTCCACATCAAAGGGAACTTCTGGAGGTGCAGGCTCAGATTGAAGACATGATTAAGTACTCCACACAGCTGGGGGGCACAGGTTTTAAGTACCCTAGGGAACACACCATCAGGGCTCGCCGCTTTGCCAGAGTGGAGTCTAATCAGTTGTCTTCTCACCAGGTCAGGCGTGAAGGATACTGTAGAGGTGTCCGTGGGGGGAGGGATAGGGTCCTCAGGTAGTGGATGACAGTATGCAGAGCAGGGGGGAGGGGTGGGGCAGAGTGAAGGTGTGAAGTGGCCGGGAGTGAATAGAGGTGGTGAGAGGCAGGAGGGCGGTCTATAAGCAGGGGGAGAAGGAGGGGCAGGTGGAGTGACACTGGTTGTTGGGCTGCCAGCAGCAGTAGCAGCAGGGTGATTAGGGGGAGGGGCAGAGGCCGCAGTATCAAACCTATTGAAGAAAAGGTTACATTCATTGGCCGGAGCCACCCCACCCTTCAGCCCCATACTACCAGTCTTCTGGAAGTCTGTGATGGTTCTCAAACCACTCCACACATCCCTTGTGTTCCTCCTGTATCTGTCTTTTGCCTCCTTAATTTTGACCTTGAGTACCCCCTGTACTCTCCTCAGCTCAGCCTGGTTGCCCTCTCTGAACGCCCTCTTCTTGTCGTTCAGGATGGCCTTGATGTCCTTGGTGACCCAAGGTTTGTTGTTTGCGTAACAGGTGACTGTCGACGCAGGGACATAGCAGTCTACACAGAAGTTAATGTAGTCCGTTATGCACTCTGTGAGCCCATCAATGTCCTCCCCGTGAGGCTCACAGAGTGCAGGCCAGTCAGTAACCTCAAAACAATACTGCAGTACCTCGTAAGATTCCTCTGACCACTTCCTCAAAGTCCTTGTGGTCACAGGCTTCCTCTTCACCAGAGGCACATAGCAGGGTTTGAGGTAAACCAGATTGTGATCCGACCTGCCCAGAGGGGGGAGAGAAGATGAGATGTATGCCTTCCTAATGTTGGCATACATCAGGTCCAGGGTCCTCACCCCTCTGGTAGGACAGCTCACATATTGCTTAAATGTCGGTAGAACTCTATCCATTGTGACGTGGTTAAAGTCTCCCGACATGATGATGAGGACACTGGGGTGTTTAGTCTGAAGTTAAGAGACACATTTAGGCTTATGTCCTTTGACATGAAAGAGACCCCAGGTCTTTAGCTAACTTTTAAGTGTTTTTGACCCGTTAGTGACATACTCATTGCATCACTTCCTGTAGTGTTATGGCTTCCTCATTGCTCATTCTCGTCTGCTGTAAATCCCTCTTTCAGGCTTGTAGGGGTACATCATACATGATTATGCAAAGATGGAGCTTGCCATGCGTGGTATATATTACCGTCCTATAGAGGTTGCTATGCTATGTTAATGAGCTGGTTATTACTACGGTAAGAGTAAAAGGAGAAATGAAGAAGATAAGTAAAGTAAAGCTACATACTACTGCTCTGTGCTTTCTTTGACTATAAAATACAACATATTGGTGATGAGGATGGCGCTACTCAGCCATACTCCACCTCCACCATTCCTACAAACACCTGGTGAACCTACAATGACTTGACACCTGGGTGAGAAGTTTTGAAACGTACTTGACTGCGCTGTCTGACAAAGATTTGGCAAACAAATATAGTTGTTACTAAGACCCCACACATCAGGGGTCATTGCCTTGTGGCACTCGGGGAGGGGCTGCTCTGTCTGGTGCTGGGGTCTCACCATGACTATGAATAAGTGAATTATTGGAGCTTGAGGCCACAGGTCTGACCGGATTTTCTTTGGACATGTAGACAGTGAAGAAAAGAAAGAAAAGTCACATTGATGGCTTAAGTCATTTATTAATTAAAACTATACTGCACTAACTGTGGGTTGCATTCAAAAGGCACAGTAGAATATGTGATTATTTCCTGGCCAGTAGAGCAGAGTTTACACCAAAAATAAAAGTGATTTAGGGCGTTTTCCATTCTACTGACCGTTTTAACCAAACACAGCATTTTAGAGGTTGATTCTTTAATGTTTTATTTACTATTATTCTACTGTGGTTTCTCCTCATTCCAGTTGCTTGGTTGTCATGTTAGCCATTGAAACAGTTAAACGAAATGTTCACAATGTATATGTACCAAGCTGGTAGTGACACAAGGAAAGCTAGAAATCCTCCTGCTGCTGATCTTAAATTCATAGTTAGTCCTCTCCTCTTTCACTCTGTTGTTCTGGGGAGTTATTTAAAGATACATACAGGTAAAGAATACAGTTAAAACGTTAATATAAAGAGAAATACAACAATTTAACCAATTAACAAATGTCCACGTTATTTTTGCGTTTCCTATTACGATGAACCACTATATGAATTAAACATTGAAATAAAACTGAAAGAAATACAGCACCTCACTGTTGAGGACAGAGGTGGTCTGACATCTAGTCTGTTGTGCCAGTTCATCATGAAGTTAGTTGAACAAAAACATCCAAAAAGTGGAAAGCTTCCTTCCTCTTCACCATGGTTAGCAGCAGAATTAACATGAAGACTGGAAACTACTGGGCTAAGAACATAGAATAAACTTTTTTAGACAACAATGAGCAGTAAAAGGTTACTTCATAGTTTGTCTTTTTGTAACGGGTGAGCTGAGGACCCAATTGCAGCACAAACCAGACGGGAATTAAAGTAATAAATTGTCTTTTATTTCTATGTAAACAGATGATAACGGAGACTGGCGGGGTCAGGAATCCGGGAAGGGGGGGCAGGGGAACGGAGATCAGGAAGGGCGAGGCGGTGATCGAAGTCGGAACCAGGCACGATCGGAAAACCGGAACAGAAGACAGGCGAATGGGGATCTGGAAGGGAAAAGCCCTTCCAGATTCAGTTTTAAAATTTAATCCCTGGGAAAGCGCTTACTACCCCCATCATTCGTCCCGGCCCAGTTTGCATCCCAGCCCAACCGCTTCACTGAGGATGTCATCTCCACTGCTCTCCATCTGAGCCTGGAGCACCTGGAGGAGAAGAACACCCACGTTCGGATGCTGTTCCTGAATTTCAGCTCAGCATTCAATGCGATCATCCCCCAGGACTTGGTATGCAAATTGGAGCCCCTGGGCCTCAATACCCCCCTGTGTAACTGGTTGCTGGACTTTCTTACCGACAGAACCCAGTCTGTCCGCGTGGGCAACAACACCTCCAGTATCACCTCCCTGAACACCGGCTCCCCCCAGGGCTGCGTTCTGAGCCCCCTGCTTTTCACCCTGATGACCCACGACTGTCGTCCATGGTACAACAGCAACCACATCCTGAAGTACGCGGACGACACAACAGTTGTGGGCCTCATTCAGGACAATAACGAACTGGCTTACAGGAAGGAGCAGGCACAGCAGCGCCTGCACTTCCTGCGGCGGCTGAGGAGAGCCTCCCTCCCCCCTCCCATCCTCACCACCTTCTACAGAGGGACCATCGAGAGCCTGCTGACCAGCTGCATCTCCGTCTGGTCTGGGAGCTGCAGAGCCTCTGACTGGAAGCCTCTGCAGAGAGTGGCGAGGACAGCGGAGAAGATCATCGGGACCCCACTCCCCCCCATCCGAGACATAGCAGACAGCTGCTGCTTGTTATTATATTATATTTATTCAATGAGCGTCTAGTTTGGCTGCAATGGAACAGTCCATGCTTCACATGGACGTTGAGCTTCTGCACTGTTATGAACTGAGACGCTGCGGGAATGGATGAGAAGAAAGTCGTGTCTGTGACCTGTGATAAGAAGCTGATTCTGAACTAAAGGTGATCGCGTCCTAGCGCATATTTAGTCAATGAAATGTTAACACAACAGTACAGTACACAACAGTATTTGACCACTTTTTGAGCTTCCCTTGCAGTCTTAGAGCAATCGCCACACATTCATTCTGTTTCTGCCTTCTGTCAGAATCAGAGCTAGTGAGCGGAGCGCGAGCGAGCGAGGAGAGAAGCGGAGCGGATGAAATGTTGCTGGAGCGTGGAACGGTTTTTTATTTAGACGCCAGAGCGGCTGCTCTGTTCCGCTCCAATTTCGTTCCGATACCGCTCACACCACGAGTCTGAGGCATGCCCAAATCCAAACGTGTGTCTTCTTTTTGCACTTGTCTATCTTTTAAAATAAATGTTCTATAACTGAAATATATTGCCGTTGCTCTTAGTTCTTTAGTATGTATGTTTTCTGTTTAAGATGGCAATTCGTAGTAGATTATTTCTCCCTCATTTAAATTGGAGCGAGCTTGGAGAGATTTCAGTGGAGTGGCATGATTTTTAAGTGGAGCGGGGAGCGAAAATGAGCGGAGCGGCCGGACGCGATTTAGAGCGAGGAGCGGCCGAGAGAACAGCCATCTGAGAGACGAGCAGAATATTCGCACCGCTCAGCTCCGCTCACTAGCTCTGGTCAGAATGTGCTTCGTGGCAGTGAAACCGCTTTCACTCTCGGCTGTGGACACTGGGAGTGCGGAGACAACAGTGAGAACTCCGGTTGGTTTTCAAAATAAAACTGCTGTCTGCAGCGCAACGCCTCTGACTCGTCAGATCCAGTCAGAGGCTGGATCAAAACCACAGCACAACCAGAATGCACACGGAGTCCCGGACCCTTTGTATTTTGGCTGTTAATACGATGTAATGGTGATAATACTTTGGGGGGAGGGGGGGTAAATTTTGTCCCCACCGAGGATGAAAATAATTCAGCAGCACCACACAAAAGTACTTTTTTGGAAATGATTTGGCGGCCCACTTGCAATACCTTCGCGGCCCACCAGGGGGCCGCGGCCCACAGGTTGGGAATCACTATTCTACAGGTAGCTCGCCATCTTGCTTCCTCGGTTCTGTTCCACCAAACGATCTCCTCTTCATAAAAAACGCACCGAGTCCTCCAACGAATAATAACAAAAGAGTCCCGTGAAAACCCCGCCGAGTCGGATAACATACAGTCCCGTGAAAACCCCGGGTCCTCCAACGAACAATAACAAAAGTAATCAAAAATAATCAAAAAAGAAAGTGAAACGTGAGGCTTAATGCTCTTTAAAACCTTGCTTTGTTTTCGCTTTTCTTTATCCTCTTTTAACTCTCATTTTCTACTCGTGTCGCTAGTTTTTTTCTTCCGCAGCAAAACTGCCTCACTCTCGTTCCTCTCTCTCTTCCGCTCGCTCACACGCAAGTGACGCTACACCGTTCTGATTGGTTGTCTACTGTTGCACTCGCTAAAGGTGTATTACACCAATTAAGGTTTTTTTTTTTAACATTATAGCCATGTTTATAGTTTTTAAATCATAATTAACGTAATACAACATGCTATATTAGGTTCCCACAATACATTCATTATTGTGTTTAATCTTTTATTTGTTTAGGTCAGTTAGCCTGGGTTACATTGAGTTGAGTTTATCAGGTCCCATCACCTCTCCTAGGGGCTCTGACTATTTTAGTTGTCTCTATGGACTGCACCAATGGCTCTGCCACTTCTGTCTAGCTGCTGGTTTTAATTTTATTTCCAACTTTGATTCCTTTTGGACTAGGCATGACCTCTTTAACACTGACCGATTCCACCCCAACAGAGCCTTTGGTATTGAATGACACGATGCTCAGCTCGACCCTCCTCTCGTCCTCCAGCACTCCACCCAGCGTAATAAACACGAGGGTCTCACTGAACTGTACCCTTGCCCGGAGCTATGCTCTATCCCTGTATTTACTAGGCCAAGAAAAACGTGTCTGCACGCTGCCCTCAGTGCAAACGTAATAAACCTGCTGCCTGTGCCACTGCAGGCCTTTTTCTCTACTACTCCACTCATCGTCAGGGCTGGATTAGCCAATGGCTGGCTCCCTGTCCCACTCAGGATTGAATACAAGGTCTCCCTCCTCACCCACAAGTGCATTCACGGACATGCCCCCCAATACCTCAAAGAACTCCTCAACCCCCACCCCCCCACACGCACCCTTCGATCCGCAGCTTCACACATCCTCAAAGCTCCCAGAACCAAGCTCCGTACCATGGGTGACCGGGCCTTCTGTTCTGCAGCTCCAAGGCTGTGGAACGCCCTCCCAGACCATCTGAGGGCCCCACAGACCACTGATGCCTTCAATTGTAGCCTAAAGACTAATTTTTTCAGGAAAGCTTTCCACTAATTTTATTGCCTTTTTAACCTTTTTAACAACTTGTGCCCCTCTTTTCTTTTAAGCTTGCACTGTAGCACTTTGAGATTGTTTAAATGTAAAGTGCTTTATAAATAAAATGTATTATTATTATTATTAACTTACTACCTGTTCCTAAGAAACCACATCTCCCAGTGGAAAAAAACACTTCTGTCATAGTAAAGCTTGCTCTGCTGAACATCAGGTCACTCATAAAATATTCTTTTTTAATCAACACTATTATCTGTACTTATAAACTTGAATTTCTACTTTTAACTGAAACCTGGCTTGACTCAGTAAACTATAACGTTACTCTAATTGAATCTTCTCCCCCCGACTACAACTTCATGAGTGCCAGTCATAAAGATAGACGGGGGGGAGGAATAGCTAACATTTTCAGTGCCAACAGTCTTTTTATGGCATTTATGCCTCTTTTTGTGCAGTCATTAAATGTTGTCCCAGAATCCTGCTGTTAACCAATTTGCCAGCTGCCGTCTTTCTTGAAGGATTTTGTGAATTACTGTCAGTAATCTGTGTTCATTTTGACAACATTGTCTTTTCGGGTGATTTCAACATCCACGTAGATAACCCTGACAGCACTCATGCAAGAGATTTTCTGGCGCTAATAGACACTTTCAACCTGACACAACACATACAGGGCCCCACTCATTCTCAGAGCCACACACTCGGTCTTGTCATCACAAAAGGTATAACAGTCTCTACATCTTTTGTTGAATTATCTGACCACAGTTGTATTTTTTTGGAAGTCTGTATGTCCCCTTACAACCAGAATAGCTCTATAATTATGAGAAAGAGAGCCATAAATAACAACACTTGTGTTCTTTTTGAGCAAGCACTCTTAGAGTCCACAAGCCCATTTCCACAGACTGCCGATGACTTTGAAATTTCAACATAAGAATGACACATATAATGGATGACATTGCTCCATCAAAACTGAAAAATTCCACCGGCAAACAGAAAGCTCCTTGGATGAACGACCTGGGGGTTAAACTGCTTAAAAAAGTAGGAGAACAGAAAGGAAATGGCGAAAATCCAAACTCAACGCTTACTATCAAATCCATAGAGTCCCGATACAAATACAACTCTGTAATTTGTAAAGCAAGATAATCTCATTACTCTAATATCATCAATAAAAAGCAATGAAGACTTGTGCGTTATTCTCCACTATTGAGAAGCTTACAAATCCCTCCCCTCATCTGGCACCTAAGCTACTCTCAGTTGAGAAGTGCAATGAATTTGCATCTTTTTTTTTATAAGCAAAGTAGGCACTACTGATAGCTACCAAGGATGTTTACTATGTATGCATACAGGTTCTCACTTTTTCACCGACCTGCCTTTAAGAGCTCGTATTTAACTTAACTTATTTTAACCTAATCTTGTCTAGGTAGATCTATTTATTGTTTATTGACTATATTCAGGTTCTAATTGCACTTATCTATCCCCTGTACTGCTGGTCACTGTGAATTTCTACTAAGGGGGATTAATAAAGGAATATCTTATCTTATCTTATCTTAGAGAACATAAGACAGCAGATATCATCCACGCCGCATAGGATTACTCACCTTGAGCCGCCAAATACTCGGAGTAATGAGCGCAGCACTATGTCCAATTTCAGCCCTATTGACGTTGACACTGTACTGTACGAAGCCCAAGTTCTTCCATGTCTGAGCTGGACATTCTGCGCACCAACTTTTTCAAATCTGTGCTCCACCTAATAGCAACCAATGTACTTTTGATAATCAATACCCCTTTACTGACCGGCATATTTCCTAAGTCCTTTTAAATGGCCGTTGTTAAGCCTCTACTCAAAAAGAACAACCTGGATGGGTCTGTCCTCAACATGTGCCCATATCAAACTTACCTTTTATTGGAAAAACTATGGAAAAAATTGTTTTTAATCAAGTGTCTGCTTTCCTGAATTCAACTTGCTGCTTTGATCTCTACCAGTGAGGTTTAAGAGTATATCATAGCACTGAAACAGCCATTATAAAGGTAATAAATGATATTCGGCTTAACAATGATGCTGGCAAAACCACAGTTCTGATACTGCTGGATCTCAGAGCAGCCGTCGACACTGTTGACCACAGCATATTACTGCATAGACTTGAGCACTGTGTGACTCTCTCTGGCATTGTCATCAGCTGGCTTAAGTCCTATTTAGACCATAGAAGTTTTCATGTGTCTATTGGAAACTTTACCTTTACATCTACGTCCTTAACCTGCGGTGTCCCTCAGGGGTCGATCCTCGGGCCGCTCTTGTTTAATTTGGATATGCTCCCACTTGACCAGATCGTAAATAATCACTCCATCTGCTACCATAGCTATGCCGACGACACACAGATATACCTGTCCCTGTCTCCAAATGAGTTTGCCCCCCTAGAATCCCTCTATAAATGTCTTAGTCAAGTTAAGGACTGGATGTCACAGAAACTTCTTAAACTGAACACAGACAAGACTGAAGTCATCATTTTTGGAAATAAGGAGCATAGACTCAAGACTGCTGCTCTACTGGGCACGAAAGGTTTTAAGGTAACCGACTGAAAAATCTTGGAGTCAGTCGTAAAGCACTTCAGGCATGGCCACTTCCTGTTGTGGCCCGTTGGAAACACACAGGTTTAAAACAGAACATGGCCAGCGTTGTTTGCATTACTTTCACATCCATCTGAGAAGGTTAAGCGCTGGTCACACAGGGCCAAAATAGAGTTCTGAAAACAGATGAACTAATCTTCTGCTTTGACAAAAGTACAAAAACAGAACATTCAACCATTAAAATAGGATGAAAGCATAAATGGTTCACAGTTTAATATATGTACATGTTTCAAATAGGAGGCTTTTGCTGAATAGGAAATACATCATTTACAGAAACTAACAGTGGAGACCAGGACTGATAAGTGACCCCTAAACACACTAATGCAAAACTAATGGTCTCAGGAGCAAACTCCATCTGCACCTCTCTCTTCAACACGTTAGCTATTCGACCACAGCAGCATGCCGAGTTAGAAAACAGTCCAAACAGCAGCCCCAACGCTGAAGTAATGTTTCGGGATGACTATTATTATGAAATCTACACTTTTTTTTTAAGTACATCTAACATCCCTTAACTCCATCATTTACAATACAATGGTGATAATCATTGGCGCCATCCCAACTTATTCATGTGGGAGTGATCTCTGATTACGTCCCATTAAAGTTCACACCTGTGGGGACTTTTATATAGTATATTTCGCCTTTAACTTTAAAAGGTTCTTTTTTGTTTGGAGTGTTTTTATTGTGCTACTCCGAGTGTTAAGTGGATGCACTAAGTAAATATCGTTTCTATATTGTGTTTATTACGACGCTCCTCGTTAAAGTGATGGTTCGGTGTAAAATTCACCCTAAGGTAATTTCCACCAATAATCCAGCCAAATACCCCCTCAGATGCATTTTTAGCGATGGTCAATATTTATCAAGTTTAGGGGTATCAGCCGAATGGCTTAGTATTGGAGTGTCCGGTACAATGTGTATATCTCGTAAATTACCCCACTAATAATGCATGGATTGTTACCCAACTTCTGTAGTAGTACATATATGGTCTGTACTCACAAAACAAGGCATTTTAAAGTTTGTAAGTACACCAAGAGTTTATTTAAAAGAGCACTTTTCTGATAGCTTCAACTCGCTGTTGCTAAGGCTACCGCTGCGTCGAGGTCTCTTCCGTCTTTCCGGATAAGTTCGTAAAAGTCCTCTTCAAAACTCACAAGTGTAAGAAAAAAATTAGTGAATTCAACACTCCATCGAAATGTATTGACAACTGGAATAATTGAATACTTGAAATTAGATGGAGTGTTGAATTGTGCAAAAACACTGACTAACTGTCTGCGTGTCTGTTGTGATTCTGGACTTGTGTGCTGAATAGAAGCTACAGATATGACTAGCCACGGCGGGCGTGATGCTGCAGGACCCCCAGCTGGACATCAACACAGTGGCGGCTGGCAGCGGATCCCGCCTCTTCAGGTCAGCTCCTGAGTGGTGGCGCCGGACGCTGTAACAAGGCGCTCCCCGTCCTGGGGATTGTGTCATCATATCGTGTAGCGGGCGTTTCAGGTCGTAGTAATGTGGTACTGTTATACGATCATAGTTGTACTGTTTTTTATGAGTTGTGGTGGGAGTCTGACTTTCATTTATATGTTTATATCAGAGGTTGCATCAGACATTTGACTTCGTTTTGACTTCATTTTGACTGACAGGGTCATAAAAATCCCGCCATATGATGTGGGGTTATCAAGCCTAGCCAACAGCATACCGCTGTTGACTAGGTGAGGTAATGGGTGAATGGTGCCACTTGAGGAATGACTCCTTAGATTTATGATGGCGTAGCCTGATGTCTACTATTATATATATATATATATATTATATGGTGTTGCACCTAATGGTGGTTATGTCACTCACCTGTTGTGTGGTTGATCTAATCTGAGCTGGCCTTCTACATGTGTTTACCTTGGATTAGTGATGGGATCGAGACTGCATATGTTGAGTCCGAGTAGAGACCGAGTCTTATGTTTAACATCACCCAAGTATCATATTCAACCGTTAAATTCACAAAGTGTAGAGTGGGGATTGTTCGCTATAGGAGCAGTCTAGCACACACTTTTCTACCAAACTTCTTCTCTGAACAATACTTTAAGGCGAGGAGCTCAGCTGGAGTCATATATATATAGTTTTTGGGCAAACATTGTATCAATATCTTTCAAAACCGTTGATGCGCAGCATAGCACCATGGGATATATTTTCACACCAGGCAGTCAATAATATGTTTGTTTTTTTCAAATTATTATTGAAATACGAATAATTGTAATGGTTCATATTTTAAACCATGAAATGGGGGGGGGGGGGGGCTGGTCTCGTTGTCTCGGTCTAAAATTACGAGTCCGCCTCCTTCCAATGAAGGTCAAGTCCGAGTCAAGACCGAGTGTTTTTGCTTTCGAGACCGAGACGAGACCGAGTAAGCAAAAAATGGTCTTGAGACCGGTCTCGAGTCCAAGACCGGACTCGAGTACTACAACACTACCTTGGATGATGGCACAAGGGTTAGTAACATCTTGTCCTGTGTATTAATGAATGTACTTCATGGTTACTTTATAGTTATACTTCAGAATTTGACTGTCGCCATACTTTTTGTTGTGGTTTTCTTGTGTGTCGTGTGTGTTGTGGGTGTCTGTGTTGACAGGAAACTGGCAAGTTTTCCCAAGGGAGCAGCCAGTGGACACTTCCCTGATTGGCTGGATCAGAATGGGCAATGACGACCAATGTGCTGCTGGAAAGGGAAGGAGAAAGAACCGCCCTCCTGGTCACGAAGGGCTTTAAGGATCTGCTGCACATCGGTACACAGCCAGTCCCAAGCTGTTTGATCTGGTTGGTAGTAACTGCTTTTTAATCTCTCATAGCCCCTTTGACTGTCAATCATTCACTGTATAATCATATGATTTATTATGAAGATGCACTTTAATGGATAGGTTACTACTGGGCTGGGATGGGCCAATGATTATCACCAGTGTATTGTAAATGGTGTAATTAAGGGACATAGACGTAATAAAAAAGTTTAGATGTCATTATATTAGTCATCCCAAAACATTACTTCAGCGCTGGGGCTGACGATTATTTATGTTTTCAGATGCACACCGAAGGACTGTGGTGCTTGGACCGTTTTCTAACTCAGCATGCTGCTGTGGTCGAATAGCTAACGTGTTGAAGAGAGAGGTGCTGCTGGAGTTTGCTCCTGATACCATTAGCTTTCCATGAGTGTGTTGAGGGGTCACTTATCAGTCCTGGTCTCCACTGTTTCTGTAAATGATGTATTTCCTATTCAGCTAAAGCCCCCTGTTTGAAACGTGTACATATATTAAACTGTGAACTCCCCCAAATCCATCCTGACCCTATCATTTATGCTTTTATCTTATTTTAATGGTTGAATGTTATGTTTTTGTAGTTTAGTCAGAGCAGAAGATAGCATCCACTATACAGAGGATAAACCAAACGTTCATCTGTTTTCAGAACTCTATTTTGGCCCTGTGTGACCAGCGCTTAACCTTCTCAGATGGATGTGAAAGTAGACATGGAAACACCGCTGGCCATGTTCTGTTTTAAACCTAAACGGGCCACAAATGGAAGTGGCCATGCCTGAAGTGCTTTACAAGGAAGTCAACGAGGTGGACAAGCGAGTGGTCCTCAAACAAGATGGCTTCCAACTCCTGAGGAAAGACTCCATACTTACGTAACTGCATTTCTGTGTCGTCGTCATGTAAAGTTTAGGAGGTAGGCCTAGTCGTAACACACACCTTTACAATCAGCAGAGCCAGTATTTAGATTCCTATAATGTGGGCCTGTGATGCCTTTTCAGAGGGTTTTTAGTGACGAAGAGCAACACAAATAAATTGATTTCCAGTGTCTACAGTCAGCCTAGACAAGCCTCCGTTTGTCCATACTGAAGTACGTTCTTCCCTGATCTTAGATGAGTTGATACATACCTCTCTAGCTTTCGTGCATAAACTCAATTGCTCTGGCGTGTAGTGCTACTTCGCTAGCATGTAGTTTGGCCCAGTATATTCCTTAGGATCCAAACGGGGGTGAAGTAAGAAGTGACCAAGCACTTCCACGTTTTCCCTATCTAAATACGGTTACATGAGTAGTTACACGACCCAAGTATGGTTACACAAAATGAAACATGGCAATTTTCTAAGTGGATAAAAAAGGATAACTATAATGTATGGCGAAATAACACCTGGGAGCACTTTGACGTCGGTGCAGTAATATCATCACTCCTAAAAGATCCTCTCCCCCTCCCCCTGCTACTTCCGTCAATAGAACCAACGTGACCTGCACGCCGTCGCCTGCACTACCTGTAGTAGTTGAAGTAAAAAGTCACGTTGGTTCTATTGATGGAAGTAACAGCAGTGTTCTTCATGAGGGTTCTTCTCTAGAGTTGTGCTATCCCCCGGATGTCCGACATCTGGGGGATAGCAACCCTATGAGTAGTAAGACTCACAAGTAACCAGACTTGACTAAAGGTGAAACTACGTAACACTGTGGTTCATTGTGGTCTTAAAGGGTTGTTCTATGTTCTAGTTCCAGTAGTTCCCAGGCTTCATGTTCATCCTGCTGCTAACCATGGTGTGAAGAGGAAGTCCTTATTGTTCAACTACGTGATGAACTGGCACCACAGACTAGATGTCAGACCAGCTCTGTCCTCTACAGTAAGGTGTATTTTCTTAAGTTTTATTCCAATGCTGAACAATTGTAATTCGTAGAGTGATTTATAATAATATGAAATGCAAGAATAATGTGAAAATGTGTTAATTGTTTACAATTGTTTACAAATTGTAGTATGTAGTATTTACTTTTTGATTGTATTCTTTACCTGCAGGTATCTTTCTCCCCAGAACAGCAGAGGGAGAGGGGTGACTAACTATGAATTTAAGATCAGCAGCAGGAGGATTTCTAACTTTCCTTGTGTCACTACCAGGTTGGTACATTTACATTGTGAACATTCTGAACTGTTTCAATGGCTAACATGACAACCAAGCAACTGGAACAAGGAGATGGTGAAACCACAGCATGTTGATAATAGAATAATAGTTAATAAAACATTAAAGAATCAACCTCTAGAATGCTGTGTTTGGTTAAAAAGGTCAGTAGAATGGAAAACAGTCCACATTATGAATTTCAATTTTGGTTAATTTGTCAGGAAAATTGACTCCAAAGGTCTCCAAAAGGAAACGTAGCTCTTGGTTCATTTCTGCAAACCACGGATATGTTGAATCTCAATGTTTCTGAACCAAAAATATGTTTGATATCAACATTTGTAGATATGTGAATATCAAAGTAGAGTGTTTTAACTGTGTGTGGTCCTTTTGATGCTCTTTTGATTTGGATGGTTTGGTTTGGAAGGAATAGAATGATATTCCACGTTTAAAAATTAACACTGTTTCAGAAATAACCAAAAGTATGAATTTTATTACACAACACTATTTCTAACAAGGAGCTACATTTTTCTTGTTATGTGATGGCAGCCAAGCTGCCCTAAATCATTTTGTGTAAATAAATAATCACATATTCTATTGTGCCGTTTGAATGCAAACCACAGTTAACGCACTTAGTTTTAATTAATAAATGACTTAAGTCATCAATGTGACTTTTCTTTTTTTAAATCACTGTCTACATGTCCAAAGCAAATCCGGTCAGACCTGTGGCCTCAAGCTCCAATAATTCACTTGTTCATAGTCATGGTGAGACCCCAGCACCAGACAGAGCAGCCCCTCCCCGAGTGCCACAAGGCAATGACCCCTGATGTGTGGGGTCTTAGTAACAACTGTATTTGTCTGCTAAATCTTTGTCAGACAGCGCAGTCAAGTACGTTTCAAAACTTCTCTCCCAGGTATCAAAAGTCATTGTAGGTTCACCAGGTGTTTGTAGGAATGGTGGAGGTGGAGTACGCCTGAGTAGCGCCATCATCGTCACCAATATGTTGTATTTTATAGTCAAGGAAAGCACGGAGCAGAAGTACGTAGCACATAGTGTTCAACTATACTTGACTTATCTTCCTCCACTTTAACCGTAGTAATAACCAGCTCATTAACATAGCATAGCGACCTCTATAGGACGGCAAGATATACCACACAAGGCAAGCTGCATCTTTGCGTATTCATGAATAATGTACCCCTAAAAGCCTAAAAGAGGGATTTACAGCCGATGAGAACAAGCAATGAGGAAGCCATAGCTCTACAGGAAGTGATACAATGGGTGTAGTAGGTGACTGACAGGTCAAGGACACTTATACATGTAAGTGAGCTAGAGACCTGGGGTCTCTTTCATGTGAAAGGACATATAAGCCTAAATGTGGGGGCTCTGGCCCTACAGGAAGTGATTTGAAAATCAATGCTTTTGATTTTGAGCTGAAATTCTTCCTGTCCTACACCCTACAGATCCAAAAACATATCTGAACCTCTAATGAATAACAAAATGTTTTATTACACATTGACCTTTTTTTGACCCATAAGGGGTGTGGCACAGGGTACTTTTGACCTCAAACTTGAAAAACACATCAACAGGCCAGCTGTGTTTACACGCCTACAGGCAGAAATTTCCATCTCCATTCCACTGAAAATGGGGACCTGGAAACGCCTGCTGTATTCTGCCCATTGACTGTACAGTTGGAGGTCATGCCCCTTGTCCTGCCCTTTGGAGATGGCTGGAGATGCCAAAATCCATGCACTTGTTCCCCTGGGTCCTCGAAATGACATATCAGAGATTTGGATTTTTAGCTTTGCAGAAAAAAAGAAGGTTTAAGTTGATCAGAATGTTGTGTAAGAGGCTGTATTGGAGTCAGGAAGGTCCTGCCGCCCTGAGCCTTGACCACCTTATTCCAGGGCCTGACTGGGACCCCCAAACTGAAACTTAGCCCTCTGGGACTATGGGGGTGGGGGGTTCACGGCTTAGGGTAAGCGATTAGCAGCCCCCTTTTGCTGAGAGACTTGAGATTTTCAACGAGTGATGCCAAAGTACCCCCTTTTGATAAGTCTCATGGCCAAGTTTGCATTCCGTCTCTGAATTGAGATGAGTTCATAGCAACTCCTTGTTTCAATGGAGCATTTGATGATGCCGTTCCTGTAGGGCTAGAGCCCCCAAACCAATACTATAGACATTACGCCCTGATTCATATAAAAGAGACCAGAGTTCTTCTCTATCTTATTCACAACTCATTCTAGGCTTCTATCAATGGTTTGTGCTTGCTTCCTGCCAGGGTTGCCAGATGCCAGCAAGGTTTTCCAGCCCAAAACCTCCTCAAAAACTTCAAGATTGCACAAAAACCCGCCCATTTTTTTTTTTTTTTTTTTAACCATTTAATATGGTGCAATGTGTTAATTTAATGTGCAATTTTAGCCGTATGTCACTTGTATGTAGCATTAAATGCAAAATGTTTCTTAACCCTCGTCATGTTGTCTGTTATGATAGGCTATTTTGTGCTTGGCCGCATGAGCCACTACTTTTCAGAAGCCACGACAGAAGTCAGACTGCCGACACTGTCTTCTTCACGCGAGTTGCTCTAGTTCTAGTTGATGCAACCTTCTGATAAGTTAGAATAATTTGTTGCAACATTGTAGCCACAGAAAACTGCAACATTCTGATGAATTATAATAATTTGTTGCAACATTGTAGCCACAGATTCTGATGTGCAGATTAAGAATAATTAGTTGCAACATTGTAGCCATTTTACCCGCCCCTGCTCAAGATGTGGTTCCCAGATGAAACGTTACGTTCGGCCTCTGAACCAGCCCCAGCTCTGAACATAACAGAGGCTACTACTGATTGTGTCAGCACAGAGAGATGTTTGTCTTGTTTGATCCGATGTGTCGGTGTTTTGGCTACGAAAAACCGCCGATCTGATCCTAAACCAGCCCAAATTTTATCCACCCGCCCAAACCCATTTTTGCCCGCAAAATACATCGCAAAACCGCCCAATTGGGTGGGAAACCGCCCAATCTGGCAACCCTGCTTCCTGCTAAAGTGGCATTCAGCAGACTCTTTTGTCCAAAGCGACTTACAATCAGTACATTTGTGGGGTTAGACATGTGGACAGTTGGAGGAGGGGGATCAAGGGGATCGAACCACAGACCCTATGGTTAGTGGACGACCCGCTCTGTCCACCCGCTCTACCCACTGGGCTACTGCCGCCCCTACTCCTACTATTAATGGTACTGCTCATTACTGCATGAACTAATGTTCATTATTAGTTCATTTATGTACCGTTATTGTAAAATGTTCATGGCCCAATTTCAATGAACAGCATAACCTGTTGCAAATGAAGGGCTTCAAAATATTTGGAAACTTAATAACCCAATGTGAATTAAGTAAAAAAATAAAATAAACCTAAACAGCAATGTAATTCCAGAATCTCAAGTTTCGTTTCGAATTTTTCTTATTTCTGTAAGAAATACCACTGCTCAGTGGTCAGCATGTATTGTCGTTCCAGCTCCACCCAACAGCCTCCATCTCTCCATGTGTCTTCTAATCTTTTCATCAGTTGAACCTCTGTGTCCTGTTCATTCTCACTGAGATGTGTTTATTTTTTACAGCACTGCAGGTTAATGGTGTCTGGACAGTTACTTACTCATCTAGTAATGTCTGCGCTTTGAGAGGATCAACAGTTGACATCAGCGGCACCATTAATTACCCTGAAAACGTACAGTACCCCCCTACCACAGTCACATCACTGTGGTTTACTAAAGGAGACAACTATCAGCAGGATGATCTGCAGCAGGACACAGACTATAGAGGTCGTTTTGAATACAGCTGTGGAGAGATCAGTTGTACCAGCTCCAGATGTTATGGAAAGTGTACCCTGACAATCAAAGACCTGAGACAGAGTGACTCTGCTGTCTACAAGTTCAGCTTCACAACACCCCAGTCAGGTGGGGAATATACTGGTGACCCTGGACTCGGAGTGACATTATCTGTAACAGGTAAACTTGGATTATGTGTGTAGAATGTCAGAGTGTACCGTGTGTGTGTGTGTGCGTGTGTATGTGTGGGTGGGTGGCTGGATCTAGAAGGTTTATGTTGTGTGTTATCTTAATTATTTAGAATAATTTTGTGTAATTTGTTCTCACACCCAGATCTCCAAGTGAAGGTGTCCTGTCCTTCTCCTACCTCCCTTACCAATGCTTTAATGCTGGAGTGTCACAGTATGTGTGGTCTAGCTGGTGACCCTCCCTACATCTGGTTCAGGAATAGAAAGAAAGCAGGAAGGGGTACAAAGTACAACTGGTTCTACATTCAGTCTGAAGACAGCTATTCATGTGCTGTTGAAGGATACAAACATCTCCAATCTCCTTCAGTGTGTAAGTCAACTTCACAGTACACTGACATGATACCTGATGTAATGGAGCTTTTAAGGGGCCAGTTCAAAACTGGTTAGGTTAGAACGGGCCGATTGCTTGGCCTCCCGCATTGCTGCTTGCAGCTTTCTAGAGAGCCGCTCATCCAAACAACTTCCCACTGGACACTGCACTTCCTTGTGATCCCACCAATGCACCCGGCAAGTGTGAAGTCGAACATGAACAGTTGTCCAGAAAACTGAAGGACATACAGACATATAGAGCCTCTACTAACTATAGTTAGAGTAATAATATAATGGTTGTATATCCAGCATCCAAGTACAGTGACCAAGTGAAGTCTAGAGCCCTGAAGCCCGCCCCCACTGCTGCACAGAGGGCCACTGGTTGTTTGTTTTGTTCAAAGTTTATTCATATTAAACGTGTCGTGTGTCCAAATGACTCGACACTGCACTTCCTCGGGTCCCCAGCAATACACACGACAAGTGTGAAGTAGATCACATGAAGGGTTCTAGAGATATGTGAAGGACATGCATACCCACACACACACACACACGCACACACACTCTCTCACTTATATAATTATTTGTATCATTATTTATATAATTCATGAAATGTGACTGTTAACAGATGCTCCAAAGACCCCCTCAGTGACCGTGAGTCCCTCTGGTGAAGTAGAGGAGGGCAGTTCAGTGACTCTGAGCTGCAGCAGTGATGCCAACCCAGCAGCTCAGTACACCTGGTTCAAGGAACATGAAGTCTCAGTGAAAGAATCAGGACAGAACTACACCATCACTAATATTTCATCTGAGCTTGGAGGAAACTATTCCTGCCAAGCTCATAATGCGATGGGACGTCACAATTCCACCTTGGTGTTTGTTAATGTGACAGGTAATGGTTGCTTTAAAAGAGAGAGACACACACATGTTTTATTTGAGTAGACTTTTTTTACATGGATTGTGTGTGGCGGGGGGTAGTCAATTGCTATTGATAAGTCAATATTGAAATGTAATGGACTGTTATTTATGAGTAGAATGAGTCATGACACTGACTCATGTCAAATCATTACTGTAAGTATAATCCTGACCTGACTCTTAATCACACAATCTGTAATCAGAATATATGGTAATGTCCTGTGTAGGAACATCCTCATCATCACTGACAACAGCATTCGCTGTGAGAACCTCTGTTGTTTCATTGGCTGCCATACTCCTGTTCTTCCTCTGGATGGGGTGAGATATTCTCTCTATCTCTGTCTCTTTTTCTGTCTGTTTCACTCAGTCTCTATCACTCGCTCCCTCTCTCTCACACATCTTTTATCTCTATTTGCTCCATCAGAAGACTGTGGGCCTCCAGAAGAGCATCTGGTCTGGGGGAGGCAGCAGAGACAGTTGGAGAGGTGGAGGAGGAGGTGAGGGACAGGAATGAAGACTTTTGATCAAGCCATCCTTTACTAATCCTCCCAGTAGAAGAAGCAGGTCAGTCTGTCTGGCTCAGTGTGGACTGGAGCAGACGTGCACAGCATTTCTCAGAAAGATCAAATATCAGCACTAGTTCACAGCCGTAACTCAACTTGTTTTTTGAGATACAGGACATATTTTCATTCACCCTTAAAAATCACACAAAACTATATCTATATGAAATGTATTATAATGGAAGAAATGATAGAACATCAATCATTAACATGAGTAAATACGAATTAAACTTCCAGATATGGGACTCAAACTCGTGGTTCCTCCTGCAGGGCCCCAAGTCGTCCCTCAGTGTCATATCTTCTTCAGTTGCGGCCAAACATGGACCAAGAATATGTCATGTTTTGTTCAGTTCCCTTTCCCATATTCAAACTGTTTCTTCCCCTTTGTGCTTTGAAGACTTACAGGGTGCATCTTACGTGTCTTGTTACTCTGCCCATGATCATGCTTTATTAAAACATCAATACAAGGCCTATCCATTTACAGACTGAATCTTTTCAACAATTACTGTACAGTGTTTTAGGACAGTGTTTGAGTACAAGTAAAGGGACAACGAAATGCAGTATATATATAAACCTCCAGATGCCCTTTTGTCACACCAACACCTCGGTATTCTGCGTTGTCGCCCTAAATACATCAACGGGGGCTCTCGTAGGAAGTTTACCTCACCCCAACAACATTGACTCTCTCTGGAGCTGGACTCGGAACCTAAAACGGAACATTGTGCGCACTGCGGACACCAACAATCTCTGCCCCATTCCGTTAACAAAAGTCATTCAAAATAATCCCACTGCAAAGACTGCATCCTTTGCTTTACTCAATGTACGCTCTCTCAACAACAAGGCACCTTTCATTAATGATGTAATTATTGATATGGGTATTGACTTTATGTGCTTACCTGAAACCTGGCAAGTACCAAATTAATTTATCACACTAAATGAAGCCATCCCACCTGGGTATGAATTTATTGATAAAACACACCATTTATTGATAAACCTTGCAGTCCTTTATCGCTCATGTTTCAAGGTTGTGAGTGTGCCCCTGCAGGATTTCTCATCCTTTGAATGTCTTGCTTTAAAATTCACTGGTAGTCTACCACTACTCATTTTAATTATCTACAGGCCTCCTAAAGCATCCTCTGTTTTTAGAAATGAATTTTCTGAGCTGCTATCCTCCGTGTTCCCAATGTACTCATCTATCCTTGATCTGGGTGATTTTAATATACATGTGGATTCAAACAACTGTAACCTTGCTGATAATTTTCTCAATACACTGAACTGCTTTGATGTTACTCAACATGTTAATTTCCCCACACACTCAAAAGGTCACATTCTAGAACTTGTCTGTCACATTCTATACCTTGTCTGAATCAGTACGTTTACATGCAGCAAGAAATTTGAATTTCTAATCGTATAAGACATCGTTCGGACTTTTTAAGTGCATGTAAACACCTTAATCCGACCTACTTCGGACATCTCAAAATCGGATAACAACACCTGGATAATTCGTTCATAGTTGGATTTTTAACGGCATGTATACTCAGCAATCGGATCTGAATCGGATTTTGCATTCTGCGCATGCGCAGTGCCATTCTGCACATGCGCAGCGCCACATAGCGTCCAGAGTCAGCCCATGCTCCGGCTGTTAATCCGATTCTCTGAACGGCATGTATACTCGGACAAGTGATCCGGTCTTACGCATGTCATTATCTGATCCGATCAGAAATTCGAATTTCTTGCTGCATGTAAACGTACTGACTGTCTCTGACCACAAAGCTGTCATGTTCAACATTGTTGTTCCTGAGCCTCACCGCCGTTCCCGTTCCAAGAACATTGACACAACTGAGCTATTAAACACAATGCAATCCCAACTCATGGATCAGCCACTTAACATGTGTTCTGATGATCTTGCACTACTGTACAATGCTCATCTATCCCATACATTAAATCAGTTTGCCCCATTGAAAGCACACACTGTCACCTTCCTAAGCTCGGCTCCATGGTACACACCTGAGCTGCACAGATTGAAGGCTGCTGGTCGTCAACTTGAACGTCTCAGCAAAAAAACTGGTCTAACAGTCCACATGCAGGCATATAAAGACCAAGTCTTTGTCATAATGTCGGACTTGTGTCGTAAGACCACTAGAGGTTGCCATTTCTGACTTTCTGTGTTCTGTGTTTTTCGGCCTAATTATATCCCTTGTTAGCAGAATCACCTGTGACTGTTAATTAGTCATGTGATTTGTTTGTGATCTGCTGAGTCTTCACTGAACCCCTGTGAGTTAACCTTGTCTTCAAACTGTATTTTGGATTCCTGAAGTGAGTTTAGTGTTTTTTGCCTTTTTGAAGTTTTTGGACTAAGTTTATGTTTTTGGATCTTCTGAGCTTTTTGGAACTTTATTTTGTCTGAGGAATAAATACCTTGAACTTATTCTGCTTCTGCTTCACACTTGAGTCACACTAGTTTCCTATGTAGTAAACCGTGACAGTCTTGGCCTACAAGGAGGCTCTTCACGAAGCCAAATCCATGCACTATTCCACCATTATTGCTAGAGGACAGGGCAACCCTAGAGCCCTCTTTTCCACAGTTAACAAGCTACTCCAGCCTATCAAACCCTCCCCCCTCAACTGATATCTGCTGTGAGTTTCTTATTTTTTTCCAAAACAAAATCAGTAGCATATACAGCCAGCTTCAATCACTCCCTACTGCACCGAGTGATGTACCCACTACCCTTGTATCACCAGCACAGTCTTTCTCTGCTTTTGAACCGGTGGATGAGCATTTTGTCCATGACCTTGCCACTAAGGCTTAGTCCACTACCTGCCTCTTGGACCCCATGCAAACCCCACTGGTCAAAAACTGCCCGCCATCTCTATGCCCCCTCCTTGTTCACATAATAAATTCATCTCTTCTGACTGGATCTCTCCCATGCTCACTCAAAACTGCAGCTATCACCCCAGTACTCAAAAAAACCGGTGCACCTGCTGATGAATAACTACCGTCCTATCTCCAACCTCCCATTCATAGCCAAACTCCTTGAGCGTACTGTATCCTCACAAATTCAACAACATCTGACACACCATAGCTTATGGGAAGTATTTCAGTCTGGTTTCAGGGCTCAGCATAGCACTGAGACGGCACTGGTCAAGGTCATAAACGACCTTCTCATTGCTGCTGACACAGGCCATGTTAGCATTCTCCTGCTGCTAGACCTCACAGCTGCCTTCGACACGGTCTGTCAAAACACACTGCTCACCCGGCCGGAAACACTTTTTGGTATCACTGGCACTCCACTCACCTGGTTTAGGTCATATCTCACAGCTAGGGAACAGTTTGTCTCCATAGGCAATTTCAGGTCCCCCAGCTCACCCCTCTCACATGGTGTTCCCCAGGGTTCTGTCCTAGGTCCCCTGCTCTTCATCATGTACATCCTTCCCCTTGGTCACATCTTATGTCAGCATGGTTTCAACTTTCACTGCTATGCTGACACACAGATTTATATACAAAGTAAGCCCTCCAACTCACTCCTCCCCTCCAATCTGGTCACCTGCCTTAATTCCATCAGCAACTGGATGACACAGAACTTTCTCAAACTAAACCATAACAAAACAGAAGCCATTCTCATTGCCACACCAGCCATGTTGATAAAGCTCAAACACTCTCAGTTATCCATCCCCGGCTTTTTCACCACCACCAGCTTTGAAGTTATAAACCTTGGTGTTATTATAGATTCCACCCTCTCATTTGATAGTCACATAAAAAACATCACCAAAACAGCTTTCTTTCACCTTAAAAACATTTCCAAACTCCGCCCCTCACTTAACCCCAGCACTGCTGAGACTCTCATTCATGCCATCATATCCTCCTGATTAGACTACTGTAATGCCCTTCTCTTTGGTGTCTCAGCAAAGTTACTAAATAGACTACAATACGTACAAAATTCCACTGCAAGAGTTTTCACCCGCACTAGGCCCTGGCAACACATCACTCCCATCCTTTACCAACTACACTGGCTCCCTGTGCAATATCGTTTTCAATTTAAAATCATTCTCCTCGCTTTCAAAGCACAACATAATCTTGCACCTTCCTATCTTTCTAACCTCCTGACCCCCTACCAACCTACCCACACCTTATGCTCCACTGAAGCCCACCTCCTTTTCACCCCCACTGCACACCTCCGCACCATGGGTGAAAGGGCATTTAGCGTGGCTGGTCCAAAACTCTGGAACTCCCTCCCACTTGCACTGCGTCAATGCACTTCACTGTCCACTTTCAAATCTCTACTCAAAACCCACCTATTCCCCTCTTTCCCCTCCAACCCCTAACGCCTCCTACCCTGACCACCGCTGGACTGATAGTAAGGCATACCGGGCATTTGCCCGCTGGCCTGATGACTTACTGGCCTGCGCTTAAAAAAAAAAACCGAAATATAATATAATAAAGATTTAAAACATAACGCAATATGTGGATAATGGTATATAACCCCTCCTATTGGTGCATAAACTGGTAGATCGACCCTTTAGTCATGATTGATTGAAGCCTGGGCCAATGAGGTGAGGGGCAGGCCAATTAGGCCTTGGTTGGTGCTGGTGTGCCAGTGCAAGGCAGAGCGATAGCGGGCAATATGGATGCTAGTGGGAAGAAAAGGAAGGGTGGCGCTGAAAGAGCCAGGGATCAAAAGAAAGCAGCCCTTCAGGCAGATGCTGCGAAATGTCTTAAAATATCGGACATGTTTGCTGGTCGTGGACACGGAGCCTCCATATCTGCAGCAGCAGCATCAGCAAGTGGAGCAGAAGATGCTCAACAGGTGTACGAGGCGGGGACCACTACGGCCATGACGGTAAGTCAAGGTTAACTTCAGCTATTAATTGATGAACAGCAAAAGGTTTATAAATCAGACATCTATGTGTGAGAGAGAAATTCTGATCTTCTGGTCCAAAGTAAAGTGCTGTCTAACCTTGTCACTCAGATATGAATTAATGTCGGACCGTCGGATATTATTTTGGTGCTGCTCACTGCCAGTCACATAACCTAGCCTAGCAATGTACCCTGTGCAAATGGAGTGCATCATGGCTAGCTACCACGCTGCCGCCTCCAGGTTGTTTATTTATTCTTATTCTTCATTGTATTTGTGTGACTGTTGTGCCGCCGCCAGGTTCTTTCTTTATTCTTTATTTTGTTTGTGTGACTGTCGTGCGTCGGCCTTACGAAGTATACTGGTTTTCACAGTCTGTGGTGCGGTGGGGTGGACGGTCCCCTTTCTCTATAATGTATTTCCTCACTCCTCACTTCTGGGCACCGACGAGTGCGGCAGCAAGTCTGAACAGCTCTGTGTTTGTATCTTTGTTTTTCATCTATTTTAGCCTACTTTTCAACTCCTTCATTTCCTTCGGGGTCTAATAAAAGCAGCACTCTACTCTGCTCTATTTTCCCAAACTGCTCGTGTGCTTTTCAAAGGTGTATCAGCTACAGAGGGAAGGGAAAGAGGAGTAATTACATAGACATTAGGGATGTCCGATATTGACTTTTTGCCGATATCCGATAGCCGATATTGTCCAAATTCTTAATTTCCGATTCCGATATCAACCGATATGGTATACCGATATATACAGGCGTTTTTATTTTCGCCCCCAGACTAATTTTAGGTCCCATATCTCCTGTTGTGGAATAAACACATCATCTACTTTTATTGTGATGCCTCACTAGATTGCATTTCACAAATTAACACTGTCTATAAAAAATAAGGACACTATTTCAACTTATGGAAAAGTGCCATATTTATGCACAAGCACATTATCGGTGGTAAAACCGATAACGATATGAACCGATATTACAAAAATAGGCTAATATCGGCCGATATTATCGGTTGGCCGATATTATCGGACATCCCTAATAGACATGCTTATAAAAACGTTATTATAACAGCACAGGATTAAAAGTAATGTAGTTTTATCATTTATACATAAACATAAACTCTACATAAGCTATTTTATTTAAAGGTCGAGTATGGTTTTTGTTGTTGTTGTTGTAGTTGTAGTAGTAAGTAGGTTAGTAGTAGTAGTAGTAGTTAGGCTACTTCCAGGCTGCTGCCAATTTCCAGAAGCTGCAAAACATACTGTACTTTGGTCAGATCAGTAAATATTAGGCCCAGTTTATTACTGGGTAAATATTTATGAAAAGCTCAAATATAGTTTCAATGCCTACTTGGGCCACAATCCTAAATCCTTTTATAATCATGAAACAAAATGTTTTAGTGTGCATGTGATTTTGTGCAATTTCAAATGGTATAAAATGTTATATGGGCCTCTGCTACTTTCTTTGGGAAAATGTGGGCCTTGAGGTTGTGACTGTGATAATGACTGTTGTATGGGACCTTTGTTACTTCAGGTTGATTCACCTTCCTCAGAGAAGTGTGCAAGTGAGGAGAGGGAGAAGTTGAGAGAGCCAGAAGAGCAGGAGAGTGAGTCGGTAGAACAAGTCAGAGAGAGAGAGACGGAAGAGCAGGAGAGTGAGTTGGTAGAACAAGCCAGAGAGAGAGAGACGGAAGAGCAGGAGAGTGAGACGGATCGATATATAGAGAGGTGGAGCAGAGAGAGCCAGAAGAGCCACAGAGAAAGAGCCAAGGCATCAACTACTTTGCTCGCCCAGAGCCTGCCTTTTTACAGGCATTCTTAGATCACCACCCACAGCAGAACACCACCATTGCAGTTGTTCAGAAGGTGTTTACTTGTAAGGATGGGACGAGCAGGAAGTGGGTCACATACTGCAAAGAACGTCATTCACTGTTCTGTTTTGTGTGTCTGGCATTTGCGAAGACAACTGATACCAGCCCATTTATTACTGGCATGACTGATTGGCAACATGTACATGTACGCATAATGGAGCACGAGAAGAGCACTACACACAAGATTCAAGATTCAATTCAAGTATCTTTATTGTCAAATGTGCTACATGGCAGGCATATAGCACAGATGAAATTGCAGTCCTCTCAGACGCAAAAGGTGCAAAATAAACAATGGACAAACAAAGTAGACAACAGACATCGTACAGACAAACATAGAAACACAGAAACACAGAAAGTACAAGAAAAAAGTGAAAAAAGTGAGGTAGTGCGTTCAGAAAAATAGTGCAATATATGTAAACAGTAAGAGACATTCTAAAGTGTCAGAGTTTGCAGTTTGTGAGTGGTGGTGGGAGGGTGATGGTCCGAGGTGGGTGCAAGGTTAAGAGTCTGGCAGGGGGGCAGAAGAGGGGGGGGGGGGAGGGGGCAGGGGCAGAGCAGGGAGGGAGTTGAGCCTCCGGACAGCCTGGTGAAAGAAGCTGTCCTTGAGCCTGCTGGTTCTGGCCCGGAGACTCCACAGTCTCCTCCCCGACGGCAGAAGGCTGAAGATACTGTGGGATGGGTGGGTGGGGTCACCAGCAATCCTGATGGCTTTGCTGGTGAGGCGGGTGGTGTAAATGTCCAAGATGGGGGGGAGAGAGACACCGATGATCCTCTCAGCTGCTCTCACTATGCGCTGCAGTGTCTTGCAGCAGGACACGGTGCAGGCACTGTACCACACAGTGATGCAGCTGGTCAGGAGGCTCTCGATGGTGCCTCTGTAGAAGGTGTGCATGATGGTGGATGAGGCCCCAGCTCTTTTTAGTTTGTGGAGGAAGTACAGGCGTTGGTGGGCTTTTTTGGCCAGTGATGTGGTGTTATGGTTCCAGGACAGGTCTTCGGAGATGTGCACACCCAGGAACTTGGTGCTGCTCACCCTCTCCACTGTAGCATCGTTGATGACCAGTGGAGCATGCTGTGTGTGCATTCTCCTGAAGTCCACAACAATCTCCTTCGTCTTCTCCACATTCAGACGGAGATTGTTGTCCTTGCACCACGTAGCCAGCCTGTTCACCTCACTCCTGTAGATTGTCTCATCGCCGTTGTTGATGAGACCCACCACAGTCGTGTCATCCGCAAACTTCATGAAGATGTTGGAGCTGGATGTTGGTGTGCAGTCTTGGGTCAGCAGAGTGAAGAGGAGGGGGCTAAGCACACATCCTTGGGGGGCCCCCGTGTTTAGTGTGATGGTGCTGGAGGTGCTGCTGCCGACCCGAACTGTCTGTGGTCTCCCCGTCAGGAAGTCCAACAGCCAGTTGCACAGGGAGGTGTTGAGTCCCAGCTGGTCCAGTTTGTGAATGAGCTGCTGGGGGATGATTGTATTGAATGCTGAGCTGAAGTCGATGAACAGCATTCTGACATATGAGTCTTTTGAATCCAGGTGGGTGAGGGCAGAGTGGAGGGCAGAGGAGATGGCATCATCGGTCGAACGATTGGACCGATATGCAAACTGGAAGGGGTCCAGGGTGGGGGGGAGGGCAGACTTGATGTGGTGCATGACTAGCCGCTGGAAGCACTTCATGAGGATGGGAGTGAGTGCGACTGGGCGGTAGTCATTGTGGCAGGAGGGAGATGACTTTTTCGGCACCGGGATGATGGTGGTGGCTTTGAGGCATGTGGGGACAACAGCCTGGCTCAACACGGTGTTGAAGATGTCTGTGAAGACATCTGTGAGCTCCTCAGCACAGTCCCTCAGTACACGACCAGGAATGTGGTCGGGACCAGATGCTTTCCGCGGGTTCGTCCCTTTGAGGGATCGCCTCACGCTATCTGGAGATAGCATCAACACCTGGTCGCTGGGAGAGGGTGGGGTCTTCTGTGCCGGGGTGCTGTTGTCTGCCTCAAAGCGGGCGAAGAAGTCGTTCAGCTCATTCAGCAGAGGGGTGGAGCTGTCGCAGGTCTGCGGAGAGGGCTTGTAGTCCGTTATGGATTGGATCCCTCGCCACAGGTTCCTGGTGTCTCTGCTGTTGCTGAAACGGTCGGCGATCCTCCTGGAGTACCGTCTCTTGGCCTTCCTGATGCCGCGTGCCAGGTTGGCCCTGGCTGCCTTCAGGCCCACCTCGTCTCCAGCTCTGAAGGCGGTGTTCCGAGCCCTCAGGAGTCTGTAGACTTCCCCTGTCAGCCATGGCTTCTGGTTGGCCCGAATGCGGATGCTCTTGGTGACTGTGACGTCATCAATGCATTTCCGCATGTAGGAAGTGACGGTGTCCGTGTACTCCTGGAGGTCTGTAGTGTTGTTGTAGGTGGCTGCCCGTCTGAACATGCTCCAGTCGGTGATGAGGAAGCAGTCCTGGAGTGTCTCTGAAGACCCCTCAGGCCACACGCGTACCTGCTTTGTTGTTGGTCTGATGACTTTGACCAGGGGTCTGTAAGCAGGCATTAATATAGTGGTGATGTGGTCTGAGGCTCCTAGGTGGGGCAGGGGGAGGGCTTTGTAGGCCCCTCTATGCGTGGTGTAAACATTGTCCAGGATATTATTGCCACGTGTGGGAAAGTTGATGTGTCCATGGAGTTGTGGAAACACGCTCTTGGGGTTTGCATGATTGAAATCCCCAGCCAGGATGAGGAAAGCATCAGGGTGGGCTGTCTGCTGCTCACTGATGTGCTGGTAGAGTTCATACAATGCCTCGCTCCTGTTGTTATTAGAGCCAGGGGGGATGTATATTGCTACCAGGAGTATGGCACTAAATTCCCTCGGCAGGTAGAATGGCCGGCATTTAATGACCATAAACTCCACCAGTGTTGAGCAGTGTGTGCAAACCACAGCAGCGTCACGGCACCAGGCATCACTGATGTAAACACAGAGTCCCCCGCCGCGAGTCTTCCCCCCCTCGACGAGCACTCTGTCCGCCCGGTAGCATGTTAGCCCGGCCAGTTGAATGGCACAGTCCGGGACGCTGTCAGTGAGCCATGTTTCCGCAAAAACAAAGGCACAACAGTTACTCACGGTTTTGGTGGATGTCCGGAGTAGACGGATGTAATCCAGTTTATTATCCAGCGATCGTACGTTGGCCAGTACGATCGTAGGGATAGCCGGCCGATGAGGGCTAGCCGCTAGCCTAGCTCGGATACCTCCGCGCTTGCCCCTCTTCTGCTTCCTCATATTTCGCTTGTGGCGCCTCCACTGGCGGCTGGTTGCAGGAGTGGGGGTCGGTGATTGAGCAGGCCGCTGGAGCAGATCGCAGTCGCGTAGTATTTCCGCGACTGCTGGATTTATGTCCATATTTGTAGTTCTGCCGATGGTGAGCAGAAACTCACGGGAGTATGTGTGTTTCGGGACATAAAGACGCGACGATGACGGACATGTGCACGTATGTACACCACACAAAAAACATAAAAACACTGATTCGACGGGAGAGAGAGGAGCCGCTGCGTGTGTACGCGCCGCCATTGATTGGGTCTTCACCACCATACCTGTGCTGAAGCATTTTTCTTAAGATGCTCAAAAAGTGACATCAGCACCCTGTTCGCTGGAAGCCAGATATCAGCCCACAGGGAAGTCAAAAAGAGACGTTTTGGAACGTGTGGTTGATGTGGTGAAAGTGCTTGGCAAGAGAGGGCTGAGCTACAGGCATGTAGCCAATGAAGCCGCATACACCCTGGACGACCAAACAATAGACCATGGCAATTTCCTGGAGCTGGTGCTGTTGCTGGGTAAATATGATATCTGCCTCAGAGAACACCTTAATGAGTGCATTAAGAAGAGCAAGGCACACCACTCCAGTGGAAGAGGCAGAGGCTCCCTCATCACCCTACTTTCCAAAACAACTGTAGACTCAGTAATTGACGCTGTTGGGCACTTCATTCAACAGAGCATTGCCAGTGATGTCCGGGAAGCAGGGATGTTTTCTCTTCAGTTAGACACCACCCAGGACATAACAGGCCATGACCAGTGCGCCATAATATTGAGATACGTCAATGAGGCTGTGCAGGAGAGGCTGGTGGCAGTAGTAAGGTGTGAAGCGTCCACAGGACAGTCCTTTGTTGATTTGATCTCAGGAGTTTTACAGCGCCTGAACCTGGACAAGGAGATGTGCATTGGGAATGCAACTGATGGGAAATCGAATATGCAGGGGCAATACAAAGGCTTCTCGTCACTGACGACTGCTCAGTCTGCTCAGCCCAACACATGTGAAAGACAGACAGACAGACAGACATACTTTATTGATCCCTGAGGGAAATTGCCTTCGTCACAAAACTCCAGGAGAAAGAAGAGGACACTCTACTTATAGTAGAGTGTTAGAAAATATAAATATATAAAGGAAACCTATGTAAAATATAAAACCTATGTAGAAAATTAAACCTATGTAAAAATAAAAATAAAAATAAAAATATAAACCTATATACAAATATAAACCTATGTAATAAAATATATAAAAAAATGTACATAAAGAAAAGATAATATACATAAATATACATACAGCCAGGCATACACTACGAGGTAATAGCATACACAAGGATGTAGCATGTTGGATTTTGTAAAACCAGTTGTGCAGAGAGATGACCAGATGACCAGTTATGTACTAAATGACAGTTATGCAGTGAAACGAAATGACCAGTTATTGTAGTGATATTACAGTGAAATGAAATGAAATGAAATGACAGTCATGTAATAAGAAAGAATACCTATTGTGCAGATGACAGTGACAAATTGTAAAGTTTGATGACCACAGGCAGGAATGATTTCCTATGTCGCTCTGTGGTGCATCTAGGTGAGAGGAGTCTTCTGCTGAAGGTACTCCTCCGCTGAGCTAGGGTGGAAAAGAGAGGGTGAGAGGCATTGTCCATGATAGTCCGTAGCCTGGACAGCATCCTCCTATCTGCCACGGTAGTCAGAGTGTCCAATTCCTCACCCACTACATCACCAGCCCTCTTGATGAGTCTATTGAGTCTATTGGTGTCCGCGACCCTCATCCCACTGCCCCAGCATGTGACAGCGAAGAAGATCGCACTGGCAACCACAGACTCGTAGAACATCCTCAGCATTGTCCTGCAGATGTTGAAGGACCTTAGCCTCCTAAGAAGAAATAGTCGGCTTTGGCCCTTCTTATAGATAGCCTCTGTGTTCCTGGTCCAGTCCAACTTGTTGTTGAAGTACACCCCCAGGTACTTGTACTCCTCAACAATGTCGACAGGAACCCCCTGGATGAACACAGGGCCCACCGGTGTTTTGACCCTCCTTAGGTCCACAATGAGCTCCTTTGTCTTGGTAGCATTGAGCTGTAGATGGTTCAGCTCACACCAAGAGACAAAGTTGCCCACAACAGTCCTATACTCACCCTCATCACCCCCCTCAATACAGCCAACTACTGCAGAATCATCAGAAAACTTCTGAAGGTGGCAGGACTCAGTGCAATAGCTGAAGTCTGAGGTGTATAGGGTGAAGAGGAAGGGAGAAAGGACCGTCCCCTGAGGGGCCCCGGTGTTGCTAACCACCCTGTCAGATACACAGTTCTGTAGGCGTACAAACTGTGGTCTGCCCATCAGGTAGTCAACAATCCAGGACACCAAGGGGGCATCAACCTGCATCGCCGCCATCTTCTCACCTAGGAGACCAGGCCGTAAGGTGTTGAAAGCACTGGAGAAGTCAAAGAACATGACTCTCACAGTGCTCGCCGGCTTGTCTAGATGCGAGTAGGCTTTGTTCAGCAGGTAGATGATGCAGTCCTCGACTCCCAGGCGGGGCTGGTAGGCGAACTGCAGCTGGTCCGAGAAGGGTCTGACCATAGGCCTGAGCTGCTCCAAGACAAGCCTCTCCATGGTCTTCATAATATGTGACGTCAGAGCCACCGGTCTGTAGTCCTTAGGGCTGCTGGGGCGCAGCGTCTTTGGGACAGGAACGAGGCAGGACGTCTTCCACATCAGAGGGACCTTCTGGAGGTGCAGGCTCAAGTTGAAGACATGATTAAGAACTCCACACAGCTGGGGGGCACAGGCTTTAAGTACCCTGGGGAACACACCATCAGGGCCCGCCGCTTTGTTGGAGTGGAGTCTAATCAGTTGTCTTCTCACCAGTTCAGGCGTGAAGGACACTGTAGAGGTGTCAGTGGGGGGAGGGATAGGGTCCTCAGGTAGTGGAGGACAGTATGCAGAGCAGGGGGGAGGGGTGGGGCAGGGTGTAGGTGTGAAGTGTCCGGTAGTGAATAGAGGTGGTGAGAGGCAGGAGGGTGATCTATAAGGAGGGGGAGAAGGAGGGGGAGGCGGAGTGGCACTGGTTGTTGGGCTGCCAGCAGCAGTAGCAGCAGGGTCATGTGGGGGAGGGGCAGGGGCCAAAGTATCAAACCTATTGAAAAAAAGGTTAAATTCATTGGCCATAGCCACTCCACCCTCCAGTCCCACGCTACCAGTCTTCTGGAAGCCCGTGATGGTTTTCATACCACTCCACACATCCCTTGTGTTGTTTTGCTGGAGCTTCTTCTCCAGCTTCCTCCTGTATCTATCCTTTTCCTCCTTAATTCTAACCTTGAGTACCCCCTGTACTCTCCTCAGCTCAGTCTGGTTGCCCTCTCTGAACGCCCTTTTCTTAGCGTTCAGTATGGCTTTGATGTCCTTGGTGATCCAAGGTTTGTTATTTGCGTAACAGGTGACTGTCAACGCAGGGACATAGCAGTCCACACAGAAGTTAATGTAGTCCGTTATGCACTCTGTGAGCCCATCAATGTCCTCCCCGTGAGGCTCACAGAGTGCAGGCCAGTCCGTCACCTCAAAACAGTACTGCAGTGCCTCATAGGATTCCTCTGACCACTTCCTCACAGTCCTTGTGGTCACAGGCTTCCTCTTCACCAGAGGCACATAGCAGGGTTTGAGGTGAACCAGGTTGTGATCCGACCTGCCCAGAGGGGGGAGAGAAGATGAGATGTATGCCTCCTTAATGTTGGCATACATCAGGTCCAGGGTCCTCACCCCTCTGGTAGGACAGCTCACATACTGCTTAAAAGTCGGTAGAACTCTATCCATGGTGACGTGGTTAAAGTCTCCCGACATGATGATGAGGGCACTGGGGTGTTTGGTCTGCAGTTTAGAGATGGTGGTGTATATTGTACCGCAGGCAGCTGATGGGTTAGCAGTGGGAGGGATGTACACCATGATGATGATGACATGCGGGATCTCCCTAGGGAGGTGATATGGACGAAGTCCAACGGCCAACACTTCGGCATCAGGGCCACAGAGCTGTTCTTTAATACAGATGTGACCGGGATTGCACCACCTGATATTAACTAGGACGGCGAGCCCCCCCCCCTTCCGCTTACCGCTCTTGGTACATTCCCGATCCGCCCGAACAGTGTGGAAGCCATCGACAGATACAATCGGGTCCGTAATATCCATGTGCAACCATGTCTCAGTGAAACACATTAAACTACATTCCCGGTAAACTGCGTGGCTCCGCGTTAGCGCCATCAGCTCGTCCATTTTGTTATAAAGGGATTGAACATTCCCCATAACAATAGAGGGGAGACACGGCTTGAATTTTCTCCTTTCCATCCGCATATTCCGTGTCAACCCTCTCCCCCGATGTCGTTTCCCTCCTCTGCATCCCCGATGTGTTTTCCTCCAGAGATCGGGTGGTAAATCCGCTGGTCTGGCCACTATGCCGGCCGGCATTAGTGCGATCAGCTGTTCTCTGGTGTAAACAAAGGCAGCGTGTCCCGGTGTAGGCGGCATTGATAATGTAAAAAGTATACGAGTAGCACAACAAAACTCCCTCAAACAGCATTGTTTGAGAGTGTAGGGCTACCCCGTACTTCCGAGAAAAAGAAATAAGAAAAAAGAAAAGAAAAAGAAAGTTAAAAGTTAAAAGAAAGCGAACTCGAGGCTGGAGTAGTGTAACCGGCGGCATGCAGCTTTCGCGCACGCGCACTCACGATGCATGTGTGGTGCTATGCACATGTGTTAAATCTCGTCCTCACTGAAACAACCCAGGTAGTTATTGAAAGTGTCTCTCTCTTCAGTCTGATTAATGACATAGCTGTCTTCATCAGGGATTCTTATCAGAGGGTCAATCTTTGGGAGAACCAAGCAGGAAGAGACAAGACACAGGCGCCTCAGCCCAATTGGTGAGACACGATGGTGGGCAAAGCACGAAGCTCTGAAGAAAATCTTCGGGCATTTTGGGAAGCCAGAGGATGGGCTCTTCATTGATGCCGTCCTCACACTGGAGGCCATTGAGAAGAAAGAAAAAGAAAAGCCAGCTGTCCGTGCCAGAGCAGGAGGGTTTAAAGAGAGCCTCTTAAAACATGAAACCGTCCTAACTGCACAGATATTTCTGAGGGTGTTTGAGCAAACGACTCCTCTGTCCAAATACCTCCAGTCCAAGGGCATGGACATCCTCTCTGCCCATCGCATGGTGGCTGCCACACAAGAGGGCCTCAAAGGCATTGTGAGGGACTTCAGAACTGTGAAGGCGGCCGCAGACTCATTTGTTAAATGGGCAAATGAGAAACTGGAGGAGAGGGAGGAAAACACAGATGTGGAGGTGGAGGCTGCACTGCCTGAGAAGAGGGCCAAAAAAAGAAAGCGCATGGCTGGAGAGATGGCAGAAGATGAGCTCCCACTGGAGGCTGGCAAGTTGTACGAGGTGAAGGTGCACAACCCCATCCTGGACGTGGCTATAGAGGCAATACACAGGCGATTCCTCATACATGGAACCCTAACTGCTGACTTGGCATGGCTGGACCCCAGGAGGTTCGATCAGGTCAGAGCTCTTACTCTTCCGGGCGATGCACTTAAAAATCTTAGCGTGTGTCTCCTGAAATTCGACTCCAGGGCTACAGTCAATAATCTACAGTCGGAACTGAAAAGTTTTGCCGCACAGTGGGACAGGCTGAAGGAGTCCCATGTGGATGAATACCAGACGAGAACAGCAGAGGAAGACTCGGCAGAATTTGAAGAAGATGGTGGCATAATAACCGAAATCTGTGATTCTTGCAAAGATTGCCCACTCTGCTGCTATCGAGTGCTTCGGAGGTTCAACATGCTCTCGGATGCCTATCATCTCCTTGGGCTTGCGTACAAGTACCTGCTGACCCTCTCCCTTACTCAGGTGGCCTGTGAGCGAACCTTTTCAACACTGAAGTTCATTAAAAGCAGACTCAGAAGCAGCCTGTCCGCAAACAAGTTGGAGGCGTTTATGCTGATGGCCACTGAAAAGGACATCCTCATGTCTCTGGATACCGATGTCATCATTGACAGAGTAGCTGAGAAGAGTGAGCTGATGAAAAGGCTGCTTTTGTGATGAGGTAAAATAAGACGCTGATTTGAAACACTCATAGTGGATCAGATTAAATTAAACTCTGTCCTCGCACAAAGTACATTGCAAAGAAAACGTAAAGCAGTATCTACCTTTAGTGCACATGAGACCTTATATTAGAATCACTGTCATTTAGAATTAAAACATATTAGATCTGAGCACGCATTTAGTGTGTCACTGTCTTAGAACGTTTTTGTAGAGTAGAAATACATTACTATGATCACCTGTGTTATTCTTCTCACATTTCTATCTTCTGTCTTTTCATCTTTTGAAGGTTCCCATGTTTAAGGAGTGCTTGGTGTTGCTGCTGAGAAGAGGCAGGATGGGACAGCATCAGCATCTCTCTCACTTGTTGGTTTGTGTGTGTGTGTGTGTGTGTGTGTGTGTGTGTGTGTCTGTCTGTCTCAGGCTCCATTTGAAAGCTCTCATTGGTCTGCATGCTGCATGTAAGTTCCCAATTCCTTTTGGATTTGTTTGTTTTATTGATATTCATATTCTTAATATATAATTGTGTATTTACTTTATTCTTTTTCTATTTATTTTATTTTGTACAAAGTAATTATTGACTCATTATAAAGATAAATGTTGAACTTCTATTGTTATGTGTATCATCCCTTTTTATTTTGTATTCTAAATTAAATGGATGAATTTAATTGGAATTTAACTGGCATAATTTCACATACCTAACATTTTATTTTGAATTGAGTTTGAATTGAGAATTCATTCTCTAAGTTGATTAGCAACACAAATTGGTAATAAAAGAAATCCTTGATGTTACTTGTAGCTTGTAGTGAGATAAACATATTGTGGCCTTTTTGTGTATTGCAATTTCAGAAGTTCAGCCTTTGTATCCAGTCATTTGTACAGTCATCCAGTCATTTCTTGCTTTATATAATGCATTGTATCACACAAGTAATGATATATTATTCATAGTTTAGCCTACAGCATTACATTTATTATAATTATATTAACTAAAATGAATTAATTAATCTTTTAATATAATCCCTTAACTTAAATGTAAGTAAAAAGGCTGAAAGAAATGACAAATGTCTAAAAAGTAATGTGACCTACGGTCAATAGATCATAATTTTGATAAGCCTATAATAACAGTATTTTTGGAGAACTTTTCATAATGCTTCTCATAGTGTTAAAAATGTTTGTGTCTCCTGGTGCACATTGATCGTTTAAGGCAGTGATTCCCAACAAGGGGTTAGGGGTACGTATACCACCAGAGGTACGCAAGCACACTGCAGGGGGTATGAGGAAAAATTAACAAATGTGTGCAGCATAGTCACATAGAGCATGAGTGAAGGGGTACTCATGGTATGACAAAGACAGACAGACAGACAGACAGACATACTTTATTGATCCCTGAGGGAAATTGTCTTCGTGACAAAACTCCAGTTGAAAAAAGAGGACACTCTACGTATAGTAGAGTGTTAGAAAATATAAATATAAATATATAAGGAGACCTAAATAAAAATATAAAACCTATGTAAAAATAAAAGTATAAACCTATGTACAAATATAATGTAACCTATGTGACAAAATATATAAAAATGTACATCAAGAAATGATAATATACATAAATGTACATACATCCAGGCATACACTACAAGGTAATAGCATACACTAGGATGTAGCATGTCGGATTTTTGTAAAAACCAGTTGTGCAGAGATGACCAGATGACCAGTTGTGTAGTAAATCACAGTCATGCAGTGAAATGACCAGTTATGTAGTGATATTACAGTGAAATGAAATGACAGTCATGTAATAAGATATAGTGTAGTGGACCAATTATGCAGACGACAGTGACAAATTGTACAGTTTGATGACCACAGGCAGGAATGATTTCCTATGTCGCTCTGTGGTGCATCTAGGTGAGAGGAGTCTTCTGCTGAAGGTACTCCTCCGCTGAGCTAGGGTGGAAAAGAGAGGGTGAGAGGCATTGTCCATGATAGTCCGTAGCCTGGACAGCATCCTCCTATCTGCCACGGTAGTCAGAGTGTCCAATTCCTCACCCACAACATCACCAGCCCTCTTGATGAGTCTATTGAGTCTATTGGTGTCCGCGACCCTCATCCCACTGCCCCAGCATGTGACAGCGAAGAAGATCGCACTGGCAACCACAGACTCGTAGAACATCCTCAGCATTGTCCTACAGATGTTGAAGGACCTTAGCCTCCTAAGAAAAAATAGTCGGCTTTGGCCCTTCTTATAGATAGCCTCTGTGTTCCTGGTCCAGTCCAACTTGTTGTTGAAGTACACCCCCAGGTACTTGTACTCCTCAACAATGTCGACAGGAACCCCCTGGATGAACACAGGGCCCACCGGTGTTTTGACCCTCCTTAGGTCCACAATGAGCTCCTTTGTCTTGGTAGCATTGAGCTGTAGATGGTTCAGCTCACACCAAGAGACAAAGTTGCCCACAACAGTCCTATACTCACCCTCATCACCCCCCTCAATACAGCCAACTACTGCAGAGTCATCAGAAAACTTCTGAAGGTGGCAAGACTCAGTGCAATAGCTGAAGTCTGAGGTGTAGAGGGTGAAGAGGAAGGGAGAAAGGACCGTCCCCTGAGGGGCCCCGGTGTTGCTAACCACCCTGTCAGATACACAGTTCTGTAGGCGTACAAACTGTGGTCTGCCCATCAGGTAGTCAACAATCCAGGACACCAAGGGGGCATCAACCTGCATCGCCGCCATCTTCTCACCCAGGAGACCAGGCCGTAAGGTGTTGAAAGCACTGGAGAAGTCAAAGAACATGACTCTCACAGTGCTCGCCGGCTTGTCTAGATGCGAGTAGGCTTTGTTCAGCAGGTAGATGATGCAGTCCTCGACTCCCAGGCGGGGCTGGTAGGCGAACTGCAGCTGGTCCGAGAAGGGTCTGACCATAGGCCTGAGCTGCTCCAAGACAAGCCTCTCCATGGTCTTCATGATATGTGACGTCAGAGCCACCGGTCTGTAGTCCTTAGGGCTGCTTGGGCGCAGCGTCTTTGGGACAGGAACGAGGCAGGACGTCTTCCACATCAGAGGGACCTTCTGGAGGTGCAGGCTCAGGTTGAAGACATGATTAAGAACTCCACACAGCTGGGGGGCACAGGCTTTCAGTACCCTGGGGAACACACCATCAGGGCCCGCCGCTTTGTTGGAGTGGAGTCTAATCAGTTGTCTTCTCACCAGTTCAGGCGTGAAGGACACTGTAGAGGTGTCAGTGGGGGGAGGGATAGGGTCCTCAGGTAGTGGAGGACAGTATGCAGAGCAGGGGGGAGGGGTGGGGCAGGGTGTAGGTGTTAAGTGTCCGGTAGTGAATAGAGCTGGTGAGAGGCAGGAGGGCGGTCTATAAGGAGGGGGAGAAGGAGGGGGAGGTGGAGTGGCACAATGTTGTTGGGCTGTCAGCAGCAGTAGCAGCAGGGTCATGTGGGGGAGGGGCAGGGGCCACAGTATCAAACCTATTGAAAAAAAGGTTAAATTCATTGGCCATAGCCACTCCACCCTCCAGCCCCACGCTACCAGTCTTCTGGAAGCCCGTGATGGTTCTCATACCACTCCACACATCCCTTGTGTTGTTTTGCTGGAGCTTCTTCTCCAGCTTCCTCCTGTATCTATCCTTTTCCTCCTTAATTCTAACCTTGAGTACCCCCTGTACTCTCCTCAGCTCAGCCTGGTTGCCCTCTCTGAACGCCCTTTTCTTAGCGTTCAGTATGGCTTTGATGTCCTTGGTGATCCAAGGTTTGTTGTTAGCGTAACAGGTGACTGTTGACGCAGGGACATAGCAGTCCACACAGAAGTTAATGTAGTCCGTGATGCACTCTGTGAGCCCATCAATGTCCTCCCCGTGAGGCTCACAGAGTACAGGCCAGTCCGTCACCTCAAAACAGTACTGCAGTGCCTCATAAGATTCCTCTGACCACTTCCTCACAGTCCTTGTGGTCACAGGCTTCCTCTTCACCAGAGGCACATAGCAGGGTTTGAGGTGAACCAGGTTGTGATCCGACCTGCCCAGAGGGGGGAGGGAAGATGAGATGTATGCCTCCTTAATGTTGGCATACATCAGGTCCAGGGTCCTCACCCCTCTGGTAGGACAGCTCACATACTGCTTAAAAGTCGGTAGAACTCTATCCATGGTGACATGGTTAAAGTCTCCCGACATGATGATGAGGGCACTGGGGTGTTTGGTCTGCAGTTTTGAGACGGTGGTGTATATTGTGCCGCAGGCAGCTGATGGGTTAGCAGTAGGAGGGATGTACACCATGATGATGATGACATGCGGGATCTCCCTAGGGAGGTGATATGGACGAAGTCCAACGGCCAACACTTCGGCATCAGGGCCACAGAGCTGTTCTTTAATACAGATGTGACCGGGATTGCACCACCTGATATTAACTAGGACGGCGAGCCCCCCCCCCTTCCGCTTACCGCTCTTGGTACAGTCCCGGTCCGCCCGAACAGTGTGGAAGCCATCGACAGATACAATCGGGTCCGTAATATCCATGTGTAACCATGTCTCAGTGAAACACATTAAACTACATTCCCGGTAAACTGCGTGGCTCCGCGTTAGCGCCGTCAGCTCGTCCATTTTGTTATAAAGGGATTGAACATTCCCCATAACAATAGAGGGGAGACACGGCTTGAATTTTCTCCTTTCCATCCGCATATTCCGTGTCAACCCTCTCCCCCGACGTCGTTTCCCTCCTCTGCATCCCCGATGTGTTTTCCTCCAGAGATCGGGTGGTAAATCCGCTGGTCTGGCCACTATGCCGGCCGGCATTAGTGCGATCAGCTGTTCTCTGGTGTAAACAAAGGCAGCGTGTCCCGGTGTAGGCGGCATTGGTAATGAAAAAAGTATACGAGTAGCACAACAAAACTCCCTCAAACAGCATTGTTTGAGAGTGTAGGGCTACCCCGTACTTCCGATAAAAAGAAATAAGAAAAAAGAAAAGAAAAAGAAAGTTAAAAGTTAAAAGAAAGCGAACTCGAGGCTGGAGTAGTGTAACCGGCGGCATGCAGCTTTCGCGCACGCGCACTAAAAGACAAAGACAAAAAGGCTTAAGGGGTACGCACATCAAAAGCAGTTGGGAAACAGTGGTTTAAGGGACCAATAAAAAACCACGCTGTCACAGCGCACTTAATTTTTCCCCCTTCAATACCTGGTGGTGGCCTGGTCTTGGTTAAAAAAATTTCAGTGTTTTGAATGTCTGGGGTCACTACAGATTTGTGATGTCAAAGTGGGGTCACAAGCCAAAAAAGGTTGAGAACCACTGGCCTAAACACACATCTGTGTTATCAAATCCCTCTGGTGATGTAGAGGAGGGCAGTAACTCTGAGCTACAGCATTATTGATGCCAACCCAGCAGCTCAGTACACCTGGTTCAAGGAACATGAGATCTCAGTGAAAGAATCAGGACAGAACTACACCATCACTAATATCTTATGTGTGTTCTTATGTGTGCTTATGTGCTTATGCTTATGTTCTTATGTGTGCTTATGTTGCTGAGGTGTTTTTTTATGCCCACACACTGTGCTCCCCACAGGAACATAGTCTGAGGGGATGCTTTTTTCTCTCTCCTCCCTCTCCTCATGTTACTGTTGTTCTCTTGCACCAATTGCACCAAGTCAAATTCCTTGTAAGTGCAAACCTACTTGGCAATAAACTTGTTTCTGATTCTGATTTCTGATCACATCTGAGCTTGGAGGAAAGTATTCCTGCCAAGCTCATAATGCAATGGGACGTCACAATTCCACCTTGGTGTTTGTTAATGTGACAGGTAATGGTTAATAATAATAATAATACGACATTACTTCTGGTGCCGGTGTAGCCTCCTACTGCTAAATTCATATGAGTTCATTCATTTGCTAAGAGTTAAATCTGATCAATATTTTCCAGAGAGATCATCATCATCATCATCATCACTGATAACAGCAGCAACTTTTGGAACCGTTGCAGTCTTCCTGGTTACCATACTTCTCCTCGCCTTCCTGTGGTTAAGGTGAGATTTCTCTGTCCTTTGACATGCATTCACTAGTTGCTTATAACTGATCTTCTCTTCACCAGAAGAAGGAGGGCCTCCAGAAAAGCATGTGGTCAGAGAGGAAGGCCAGAGACCACTGAAGAGGTGAGAAGCAGGAAGTCATTTACCAACCTATCTTTTACTAACAGAGTTGAAAACCCCAGAGCTGAACCTCCACACAACATGTGAAACTCCTAGTGGTTTGTTCAGGAAGTTGAAGTTGAAGTAGTGAGAAAAGAAGGGAATCTGCCCAAATCCAGTTGTGTTTGAGGCTGCTGAGACACAGTAAATAGTGGTGTTATTTTTTGTGGATCCCACACCACTCAAAAGAGCAAAGGTGTTCAACTGAAGCTTTATATACAGTCAGTGAGACAGACTAGCTGTAGGCCTGCAGTGTGAACAGACTAGCTGTATGCTGCCCTGTGAACAGACTAGCTGTTGGTTATACTCAGTGGTCAAGTTGTAAAAAAAAGCCAGGGGGCATGGTGGATCTGTGATCCTGCTAGGGGGGTCCGGGGGAATGCCCCCCCCCCCCCCCCCAGATTAAAAACAAAAATCCAAAAATGGTGACTTATAATGAGTTTTGAGGTAAGAAATCACAAAAACCTGTGATTTTAAAATCATAAGACTAACCTGCAGTTCAGGGTAGTTGAGAAGACTGGATATCTGTATTAGCAAAGGATTGTTTGGTGCTGACTGCCTTAAGGGCCCTTAATTTGATCTAATGACAGCGCATTTGGTGGGAGACCAACGTTGTACCCTTTTGATTATTGTTTAAGCACAAAGATAATTATTATATTATATTACTGTAAAACAACATGCATGCTATGGATATATTACGTGTCAGATACTCCTGTCATTGATCTTGACCAAGGCACCTCAGAATTAGAGTTGGTCCCATGGCTACCACTGCTCCTACATCGTTAGGGTAAATGCAGAGGACAAATTTTCCCACTGGGTGCAAGTGCAACTTCAACTTCATACTCACAATACCTATAAATCTACTGGGAATTCATCCATTAAATGTTGAAACAAAACCTCACAAAACATTGTAACATTGTAAACATTGTGTCTGAAAATAATACATATAGTGGCAATATTTCCACATTAATTGATCAAATAACAGGGGATGGGAAGGGGGGATGGCCGTTTCATAAGGGGGATGGTTTTGACCATTTTAATACCTAAGGGGGATGCCATCCCCCCCCCCCATCCCCCCTCAACTTGACTACTGGTTATACTGTGAAAAGACTAGCTTGGGCGGCAGTGGCTCAGTGGGTAGAGCGGGTGGACAGAGCGGGTCATCTGCTAACCGTAGGGTCGGGGGTTTGATCCCCTTCCTTCAACTGTCCACATGTCAAACCCCACAAATATACAAATTATATAAGTTTGAACCAAATTATCCTGCTGGACTCTGATAACAATAACGGTGCACACAACAAAAGCTGACCATCTTAGAGCAACTCTAGGTAACAAATGCAATGCGTGGCTAAGGTGAATTAGTCAGAAGAAAGTACGTCCTATATCCTTTCCTAATCACTTTTCCTTGACCTTGATGGAAAACGCTGTGAGTTCAAGGGAAGATGTGAAGGAGACTTCATAAGATCGTCCCCAGGCAAGGTGGATGTTATGGATGTGTGCTGTGGTGAAACTACAGCGTTCCAAAGATGCACGACTAACAGTGCATGTCAGATATTTTGCCCCATGTGTTCATCCATTGGTGTTTCATGCAGGCTGTACATGGAAATACCACTTCATTACCTTCATTACTTAGGTTACCTTCATTACCATGGTTGGAATTTAAATTACATTTTTTATAGAGGCTACCAGTCACAAAAGGGAAATGAAATAGTTGTCCCATTAAGAATGGTTCCTCACGTTCACCCTCCTCTCCACTCATATTTATGGACATAGATCCCAATTGGTAGAAAACAGCCCTCATGTCAATCGTTTCAGTGAATGTCCGAAGTGTTCCTGTCGCAAGGAATTGTGGGATGTCATTACCTGGGTTGGTGGAACCCTCTGTCTCATCCTTGCCTCGCAAAGCTAACTTGAACACTCCGCAAAACTTCACACACTAGACAGACAGACAGATGTGAGACACATCAGTACGTAAACAGTCTTAACTTAAAGTGCTGTAAATAAACAAACTCTCAACCACATCTTCCTGTCAACCACAAGACACACAAAGATTAACACAGATGGGGTCAGTAAAACGGTGTTAGTAAAATACTTTAACATGAACTGGCCCACTGGTGCACACTTGGAACACTAGACATCTCATCAATGTCTACCATTATTTCAACTTTAGATTGAGATTATCTGGCTCTACAAAAGTGGAAATGTCCACGTGTGGTTTATATAATATCTCCAGAGATAGTAATGGCCAGAGATATTGATGTGATCTACTGATGTATGGTAAGTGCTTCTTCCCCTGAGATGACTATACATTAGGAGTGTAATATGTTGGTGGTCTCTGGAACATGCTGGTTAAACTTGAGGCTATGCATGAGCTTTAACGTCTGGAAGTCCAGATCTCCAGTCAGAAAGATTCTATCACAGCTAATGATGGTAAGTGAGAATAAGATCAGAGAATTCAAAGATAAACACTGGAGGACAACTTCAGGTCACAACACTGTGAACAGTTGTTGTTACAGCCTTTAGTGCTCGAGCATGACATTCGAATGATGACAAATCACACCAGGACATTTCTGTACGGCTACATTCATATGAGATAATCCCAGCAATTCCAGCACCCTTTTACCTCTTCTTGTTGAATATAAAATATTGTGACTCAGTGTAGCTGCTCCATCAGTAGAATCTGGCCTCAACAGAAGTATGTCTGCTTTCTCTCCCTATTGCATTTGACTCTGAACCAGGGGCGGTTTCTCGTATGTGCGACATGTGCGGTTGCACAGGGCGGCATCTTTGGGGGGGCGGTATCGGAGGCACGCCAATTTTTTTTTTTTTTTTTGGACGAGCGCCTTTGCTGCCCAGACATCATGCCAGTGCATGATTTGATTGATAACATGGGCACCGATAGGTTTTCTAATGCCCATCTCATTGTGGGGAGTGTATGCGCCCTCCGTTTGGTGCAGGTCCGCCCGACCGCTGTGCTGGTCTCACACACACAACCTGAAGGGGAAGGGGAAGGGGGAGGGGGAGGGGGAGGGGGGCGCGCGATTCAGGCCTTCTCCCTTGCTGCAGCGGGCATCTAATGGCATCTAATAATGCAACAGGCTACCATAAGTTAATCACGCCAGTTATAACTTCCAAATAAAGCACATTAATTTTGAATCCAAGCCAATAATGTCACAATTATTTTTTCCTGGGTTGTGCGAAATCACTGGGGGAAAAAAAACTATGTACCGAATCTGCACACCAAGGTGTAGGCTTATTAGTTTACGCCCCCAACACGTGATTCTCGTGTTGGGGGATGGGTTTTTACTGGATATTGCCAAATTAAACCACTGGAAGATGGACAGGAAAAAGTCAAAGCCATCAGGTGCTCAGTTTCGGAAAACAGAAAAAAGAAGAGGAGGAGAAAAGAGCAAAAGATAAAGGTAGGCAGCTGTGTCATTGGATGATGACAGGTATTATGCATGTAGAAACAACATACCAATTATTAGTTGTAGGGAAAGCTATAACTTCTGTTTACGTTTGTTAGCCACTTGTTCTGAATGTGGCAAGGCGAGCGGTATGAGGGTTGCTGACAATGCGACCTGGGGGCTTTCACCCCAGGATATAACCAGGTTTGGCAAATCACACAAGGCACACAGGTTGAAGAATCCCACAGGACGAGAGCGTGATGTCCAATTATAAAAATCTATTTATTAAACAATTATTTAAAAAAGGAGCAACAGACTAAATCAACAATAATAGCAAATAATGATAAGGAGTGATATGGGAGGTTACTAAAGGAAAAGGGGACAGGGCTGGGGCTTACCACGACAGCGGTAGCAAACAAAAAGGGAGGGATCCAAAACTACACTGCACCCGTGACACAGCAACCCGAAACGTGAAAAAGGGACCACCACCAGGGAACAGCTGTCGCTCTGGGCCCTCAGCACCTGTCTACCAACAAAAACACAATCAAAGACAAGAAATCAAGGCAACCCTCCCACACACACAATACCCAAAATAAACAATTCTTAAATCACAAATTATCTAATCAAAATAAACAAAATAAAGTTTCTAATCAATAAATCAAATATAACCCAAAAACCCAATCGACAATAATTCAAAGAAAGTAATAACGGGAAATAGAAATAACACAGGTAATTAATTGAGTGTCTGCCACTCAGATTAAAACAGTTTGGATGGCTCCGTCTTTTATGAGAGGGTTGACCACGTGGTCCAGGCTGTATGGCGTCAGCTTTGGCCGTCGGTACAAATAAAACCCAGTAGAAACAAGTAGAACCAAATAGAACCAAGTAGGACCAAGTAGGACCAAGTAGAACCAAATAGAACCAAAACAGCAGCGAGACTCCCAGCGGCGCGTGACGGCCGCACACGGAGAGCAGGATCGAGGTGTCACAGCGGCAGGAGGAGGAAGCCCGCAGCTCAGACGCTGACAGTGATGGCTGGGAGAAAGCAATAATCAATAAATCTCAGAACCAGACCATCGGCAGCTTAATATAAAAAGACAGACAACTGAGCGTCTTACCCACAGAGAGCGCACAGCGCACACACGGCCCAAGGGGGGCAGCCCAGCTACCAGTCACAACGTGCTGCTAGGACGGAGCAAACCCCCAATAAACACACGGCAAGTGATGTAGCTGAATGAATCGAGCAGAGCAAAGCATGCATACCTTTGTTTTTAAACCTGATCTGCTGACCAGCGAGACGCCGCCACGCACACGGTTGTCGGCTCCGTGAAGGAGGAGAGGAAGTGGAAAGAGGAAGAGGAAGAGGAAGGGTCCAACCGAGCGTATTTATAGGCGATCACCTGCTGATTACCTGCCACACTGCCCCTCACGACGGGGAGTGTAGCGCTATCCTGCCACATCTAGGCTACAATAGACGGCAGTTTGTAGGCCTACACTGATGTAGCTTATTGAATCTTTTGGACCGTGTGAAGCATAAGATTAATTATCCATTAACTAGAAGATGTTTGTTGATTTGTCTCCTATTCTCAATATATGACGAACTGGGTAGATAATGGTTATTTCTTAGCCGTTTCCATAGCCTACTATGTAGACTATACAGTTGACTTAGCAAAAAACAAAACAAAACCCTTAGCCTACAGTATTAAGGTCCTTACACACCAGACGCGTTTTATTCGCGCGAATATTTTGCATATTACAAACTATTAATGTTGTTATGACTGCATGCACACCGAACGCGATTTTTCGCAGCGAAAACGCGACAATTTTTTTTCTCGCAACAGGGTCGATTTTTTAAGCGCGATAAAACACATCATCCAATCATGTTACATGGAATTGACCCATGTCACACAATGTAGGTTATGTCACAGTACCCCGATTTACCTCACAACCAACAATGGCAGATTTACTGATTGTTTGCGTGTCCCACCACCCAATACTGTATGATATGAGGAATAAAAACTACAAAGACAACGAAATGAAAGATAACGTGTGGCAAACGATAGCTACCCAGCTGGGCTACGAAAACAGTACGTATAATCGGTTATATATGTACATTCAGTAAACCTCAGCATCAATGGTGACAGCCAACTTAGCCGAGTCGGTGAATGATAACATTGTCGTCGTAATGCCGGCATATACAGTACGGCACATCTGTCAGCATTGACTTTCTAGAAACATAAGCACACTATGTGTCTGTAGGGATTGGAGGAGAGAAGGGGAAAAGGCAGGCTATGGGAGGGAACAGGAAAGAGGGAGGGGTGGTGTGAGCGGTGAGTGAAGGAGGGTTGGCAGATAAACAACTAGCATAGTGTTAGCATAGTAGCGTGCTAGATTGGAAGAGAAGCTAGCCTATGCTAACACAAGTGACATAAAACGTTGTGAGATGTGTAGTGACGAATAAGCTACAGCATATAAACATAGTAGTTTATAAATTGGATTTGCCATGGCGGGCGGGCAAGGACCAGGCGAAAAACATGAACCTACCTAGTGTCATGATGTCCAGCCACTGAAATATGTTATCGCGTGTGCAGGAATGTTATGGCTACAGCCACAACTGAACTTTACCGCTGCGAGAAGACAAGGTTACCGTAGTTGCCAAATCTGCGCATTAAGAAACGTCAACATGAAAGTATTTTGTTGGCCACCGCTCATTGCCATATCAAGCGATCTCTGACCCCATTTCTGTAGCAATGCACCAATATTACAGTGTAGCCAGTGTTGTGACTTTCAAGGTTGGTTCATAATAGGCCTACACAAAAACTGTTTGTGATTTCAGTTGCAGCCATTCAAAAAGCATGGAAAAATCTGAAGGACTCATGCATCAGAAGGAGAAGGGAGGATAGTGAAACTAAAAGTGGTCAAGCAGCCAAAAAAGAAAAACCATGGAAACATGCAGGCCATGTCTTTTTTGGAGCCTTCCTTGAGACATAGGAGGTAGTAAGACTGGAAGTTTATTAAAGCGTTCATCTAGGCCTAGTACAAGACACACTGGCATAAGTTATAACATGTATTTCTGGACAGGTCACACAGCAATTTAGATGGTGCGCTGGAGGAGGATGAGGAAGAGGAGAGTGAAAGCTCAGAGGACAGTGAGGAGGAGGCAACTCAAGCATCCACTAGTGCCCCTAAAAAAAGACGAAAGAGCAAAGACGCCATGGAAAAGTTCATGGTATGGAAGGAGGCAAGAGAAGACCAGAGAGCCAAAGAGCGTCAGGAGCGTGAGGAGAGGGCAAACGATGATGTCCAACAGTTTCTCCTAAGTTTGGCTCCAGGAATGAGGAGGCTACCCACAGAAAGGCAGTCCTGGGTAAAAATAAGAATGCAGGAGCTTCTCCACGAGGCACAATTCGGCGGAGGAGCGGCGGCGTATCCCCATATGCCTGTGTATGCACAGCTGAATTAAATCGAGAGTTATATAGTGTTACGTCCCGCCTAGGGAATACCGAGAACGTAACATAGTGCTCTCTATTTTTCCCCCACTCTCAACAATAACTCACGAAAACACGTATTTGCAGTCCAAAATCAAAGGGTTTTAATTACCCAAATGAGATTATATACTTCAGGGTGAGCGTCGCCTAAAACAATAAACAAACAAGCTGATTTTAAAACTAACTTCTCTATTTCCAGAAGAAATAAGAATCAACAAAAAAAAACAGGTTTCTAACCTTACTCCCTACCCAAAACAGGAGAAAAGATGCCACAAAAGAAACAGGCTACTCACCCCTACTAAAACGGGACTGAAAGATGATTTTTACAGCTATGTACACTATTTACAAAGGAGAACAAATCTCGACAGAACGAACATCAATTTTGCCACACTGGCCAGGTCGGATGAGAGCTGCGAGAAGGCGAGAGAGAGAGTGACGCGAACTCCCGGCTCCACTTTTGAATCCCCTTCCATTTTGCATTTCCTCCAATCATCAGCCTCCGGGGATGTCCCCCAATCAGCGACCTCCACCTGAATGGGTACATTTTGGGACAACCCCCCCTGGTGACAGGGAGGAGGAACACAACATAGAGGGAAACACAACCAACACAGAGAAAAACACAACTAATAGAAAATATGACCGCTAGGGTCATAACACCCCCCCACCTAAGATCAAGCATATCTCCCCTCAAGATATGTTTGTCCTAAAACCCTGCACGTGACAGAGCATCCGCCACAACATTGTTGCTACCTTTTACGTGCCTTATTTCAATATTGAAGTCTTGCAGCAACAGTGACCAACGCATGAGGCGCTGATTGTTGTTGCGCATGCGGGACAGGAACACCAGGGGATTATGGTCGGTATATATCATCACTGGAATGGAGCTCGAACCTACATATACTTCAAAATGTTGTAGAGCTAGCAGCATGGCCAGACATTCCTTCTCAATTGTGCTGTAGTTCATCTGATGTTTATTGAACTTTTTTGAAAAGAAACATACTGGATGCTCAATCCCATGACCATCCTCCTGCAGCAGCACAGCACCTGCACCATGAGCGCTCGCGTCTACCTCCACCTTAAAGGGACGCACAAAATCCAGTGCAGCCAGTACTGGGGCACTGCAAAGCAGGGCTTTGGCAGAGTCAAATGCCTCCTGGCATTCATCTGTCCACTCGAACTTGCGGGAAGGACTCACTAAGGTCGTCAGTGGCGCAACAACACTAGCGAAGTTCTTACCGAATCCGCGGTAATAGCCACACATCCCCAGAAACCGGCACAGCTGTCGCCGCGTTTCTGGCACAGGGAACTCCAAAATTGCCTGCACTTTGGCCAACAGGGGTCGCACTTGTCCCTGTCCTACCTGCTTTCCCAAATATGTGACCACAGCTTTACCAAATTCACATTTCGCCAGGTTCAGTGTCAGAGGAGCACCTTGTAAGCGGCTGAATATTTCCTGCAGTGTGTCTAAATGCTCAGACCAGGTGGAAGAATATGCGACAATGTCATCCAGGTATGCCTCACAGTTTTTCACGCCTGACAGGACAGTGTTCATCACCCGTTGGAAGGTGGCAGGTGCGTTTCTCAACCCGAAAGGCATAACGGTGTACTGGAGGAAGTGATCTGGAGTGACAAATGCTGAAATTTCGGATGCACGCGGTGAAAGAGGCACCTGCCAGTAACCTTTCAATAGGTCCAGTTTTGTGACGTATTTGGCAGATCCTACTCTATCAACACAATCATCCATACGGGGCAGAGGAAATGAGTCGGGCTTAGTAATGGCGTTGACCTTGCGGTAGTCATTACAAAAACGAGGAGTCTGGTCAGATTTTGGCACAAGGAGCGAAGGTGCGCTCCATGGACTGGAACTTGGCACGGCAAAACCATTTTCTAGCAGGTACGCGACCTCCGCCTGCATCACCGCCCCCCTCACAGGATTAACGCGATACGCGTGCTGCTTAATTGGCCGGTGGTCCCCCACATCTATGGACTGTGGTCTGCGTGGGCTTATCCCCGAACAGCGCAGCATGACCACGAATGAGGCGGCAGATGTCACGTTTAGCCGAATTACACAAATATGACAAATGCTCCTCCAAGTTCTCCAAGATTTTGGAGTTCTCCAACCGGGCACAAGGAACTGAATTCGACCGCTCGCACAGCCCGTCCTCTTTCGGACTGTAAGGCGGTGAAACCACAGAGACGACAGGTGCTGCACACAGCTCAGGCGGCACGGATGGCGCGTCAGCGCTTCCGCGGACAACATACCCTTTTAACATGTTAACATGACACACTCGGGACTTTTTTTTTCTATCTGGCGTCTATCACATAGTCTGTGTCGCTCAACTTCCGCTCCACCTCATAGGGACCACAAAACTTGGCCTGAAGACACGAACCAACAGGCAGCAAAACTAACACCTGGTCACCTGGGTGAAAATTGCGACCAAGAGTTTTTTTATCGTAATGTTTTTTCATTTTAGACTGTGCGGCGGAGAGGGAACTACGCGCCAGCTCACATACAGTGTGTAGCCTCTCCCTGAATGAACTCACGAAGTCTAGGATATTGTGCGCCGGGCCGGGCCGGTCTGCAAGCCACCTCTCTCGCAGAAGCCGTAGCGGACCACGCACAGTGTGCCCAAAAACTAATTCGGCTGGACTGAAACCAAGAGACTCCTGCATGGTTTCACGAATGGCGAACAGGAGCAGTGGCAGACCCTCATCCCACTCCCTGTTAGACTCAGCACAGTATTTCCCAAGCATGGACTTTAATGTTTGGTGGAATCGTTCTAATGCGCCTTGACTCTGTGAATGATACGCGCTGGACACCTGGTGCTTAATGGACAGCTCCGACATCACCTGTGCAAAAACCTTTGACATGAAGTTGGATCCCTTGTCAGTCTGAATGCGTTTTGGCAAACCAAATGTGGAAAAGAATCTGACCAGAGCTTTCACCACCGCTTTAACTCTCAGCGAACGCAACGGGACTGCCTCAGGAAAACGTGTGGCTGCGCACATCATGGTCAACATGAACTGATGTCCATTCTTTGTTTTTGGCAAGGGACTGACACAGTCAATAATGACATGTTCAAAGGGCTCACCTATCGCTGGAATTGGGCGTAAAGGAGCCGGCCGGATAATCTGGTTTGGTTTTCCGGTAGTCTGGCAGATGTGGCAAGATCAGCAAAATCTGGCAACAACAGTATGTCTTTTTAATGCCAAGATGACCGGACAAGTGGTGATCGTGGGCCAAACTCAGCACTTGAAGACGGAACTCTTTCGGCACAACAACCTGCGTAATCTCCTCACACTCCAAACCGGACATCGGGGACCATTTACGCACCAACAGACCTTCATCAAAAAGGTAAGAAATGCCAGGTTCAAAAAGGCCAGAAATATGCAAAACAAACGAACAACGAACAAACCGAATTAATCTGGCGCAAAAACACAGGGAAGAAGATCCCGGACGCGCCCCCAATTATGTTACGTCCCGCCTAGGGAATACCGAGAACGTAACATAGTGCTCTCTTTTTTTCCCCCACTCTCAACAATAACTCACAAAAACACGTATTTGCAGTCCAAAATCAAAGGGGTTTATTTACCCAAATGAGATTATATACTTCAGGGTGAGCGTCGCCTAAAACAATAAAGAGCAAAGACGCCATGGAAAAGTTCATGGTATGGAAGGAGGCAAGAGAAGACCAGAGAGCCAAAGAGCGTCAGGAGCGTGAGGAGATGGCAAACGATGATGTCCAACAGTTTCTCCTAAGTTTGGCTCCAGGAATGAGGAGGCTACCCACAGAAAGGCAGTCCTGGGTAAAAATAAGAATGCAGGAGCTTCTCCACGAGGCACAATTCGGTGGAGGAGCGGCAGCGTATCCCCATATGCCTGTGTATGCACAGCTGAATTAAATAGAGTTATATAGTTATACAAGTGTTGTTGTTGTTGTTTTTTAATGACAGTGCAGTAGCCTTTAACATATAACATAGCATTCTCCACCCACCATCCTTGATAGTGAGTAGTGTTTACATTAATATAATTTATTTATTTTATGAATGTTTACTACATATTACTTATGGACAAGGGACACAGTTTTAGGCAATAATAACTAGTTTATTTTCACAGATGTGGGGAAAATATAACACATAACATTGCAGAGTGGCATAGTCAGTGAAGTCAGTGGTGTGGTGCATGTGTGGTTAATGTGGTGCAGTGTATGTGGAACTGAAAATCATAAATGACGACATCAAAGTAAAAAAAACAACAAATGATATCTTTTCAAATAAATAAATAAATATTATTTAAACTATTAAAAACACATGCTTAAAACAAAAGAAATGCAACAACTTAAAAATATTTAATTTAAACCACGGCCTGCTGGTGACGTGAAATACTCTTTGAAGGCATCCCTACATCGCAACGCTTCTGCTGATGCCCTGTTTCCCCGAAGCATCCTCATTGGCCCCAGCCTACCAACATCAACAGCACCCTTAGCATCCCCAGCTTCCCCAGCAACCTCAGCCTCAGCACTTATGTGTCCATGCCACGGAGGTAATTAGACAGAATACAGGTGGCCTTCACAATACTGTCCGCTGTATCCGGTGACACCTGCAGCCTCCGCTGGTACACCCTCCAGGTCTGGGTCAGAATGCCAAATGCATTCTCAACAATGCGCCTACCTCTGGACAGGCGGTAATTGAAGAGGCAGCGGTCTTCTGTCACGCGTCTTCCTGGGTAAGGGCGGAGAAGATATGTTCTAATGGGGAAGGCTGCGTCTGCTACAATTATGTAGGGCAAGGGCTGTAACTCAGGCGCTCTGGCGAGTGGGCATGGTGGGGGCACATTCAACGTGCCATTGTGAAGGGCCCGTCCAAGGGAGGAGTTGGCAAAAATTCCGCCGTCGCTGTTGCTGCCGTAACCGCCAATATCAACATACAAAAAACGGTAGTCTGCGTCCACCAGCGCAAGCAGAACAATAGAGAACATTCCCTTATAATTAAAAAATTGTGAGCCAGAATTGGCTGGTGCCTGGATGACAACATGTTTGCAGTCCAGAGCACCTATACAATTTGGGAAACCACATTTCTCTTCAAACCTCCTTGCCGTGTTCCTCCACAGCTCCTCTGTTGGCACAGGCAGATAGGTCTCCTTCAGCTCTGACCAAATGGCATCGCAGGTGTCCTTTACCACACCGGCCACTGTTGAGACCCCAAGCCGAAAACTGGCGGCAATTGTTGTGTAGGAATCTCCAGTGCTAAGGAATCTGTGGGAGGAGAGAGGAGTTTGGCTACTATACATTTTAGACAATACAGTTATGCAGTTTTTTTGTTTAATCAAAATATGTGGGTTTTCAAACCAAAACATATGAGTAGCCTACACACCATGAACGCATTACATAACATCCAGATTTACAGCAACACCTAGTGGTAGCTCAACAACACACTTGTTCCTCTCCCTAAGCAGGTCAGGCTACTATAAGGTTGGAAATAGTTTTAAATTCTTGTCTTCTACTGGCATATAGACAAGCTGTCTTTAAATCCAAGCGTGTAAAAATAGCTTAATCGCAAACAGGAGAATCAGGCTCTGTGAACAATCTCAGAGGCTGTGTTTCACTGTGTTCCGCCACATAATATTTTAGGCTACCCAGAGCAGGCTACCGGCCTACTTTTCACCCCTGGCTATGTATCAGCTTGTAGACAATTAACCCACACGCAACAACGAAATTACAGTCTATGACATGTAGCCTATCATACTAGTCGGATTTGTCTTTTATAAGATTTTGGTTATTCTTGTTTTTAGACACAACATATGGAAACATTTAGATTTCCGTGTAGATCTATTTAAGGTGATGGCTCATCGCTGTGAATGATGATGTGACAGCTGTCAGGATAAACAGCAGTGGCGGTTTTAGGCACGGGCAGCCGCCCGGGGTGGCACTTTGGGGGGGGGGGGGGCGGCACGAGAACTTAAAAAAAATAAAATAATAATAATAATCTGCGCCGCGAAGCGCTTCTCTATAGTCTATCTATCATGTCACTATGTGGGGAATTGGCAAATTGTCGCCCCCTGCAGCTGCGGGTGGGGGGGACACGGGGCTTCTCGACTGCGACGACAGTTTGTGTAAAAATAAAGTGTTTTTTTTTCTTTGGGGGGGGGGGGGGGGGGGGGCGCTCGGAGTGAATCTCACCCGGGGCGTAATTCAATGTAGAACCGCTACTGATAAACAGACTCTTGTTTCGGCCACCTAGACAAAGATTGCGTAGGCTCATAGGCCAACAGACAATTCATGTAGGTTAAAAAAAGATAACATACCTTAGAGAAACAGCAAGGCGGTGCTCCGGGTCGATGGGATCCCTGAAGTTTGTCCGTTGTCTTCTCAGGCGCGGCGCCAGCATCTCCAAAAGCGCCTCAAATTGGCCGACGGTCATCCTGAAGTAGGCCTACGACCGAAACCGGCCGTGATAGAGTTTTAACTCTTGAACGAGAGTATGGTACTCCCCCTCTCTTTCCCGAGTTTGTAAAATAGGGTGCACCCAAAACCTTCTCCTTTTACGTGCGGCAAGAAACATGGCAAACTCATCGTTGCTACTGCTGCTGCTAGACATGTCCATTTTACTCATAAATGAGCCGTCCCAAATTTTTTTCGCACATTCCATGCACAAATCTCGCATTGACGCAAAATCGCATCGCTGCCTATGTGAATACTTTTGACGCGAGAAATTCGCAGGCGATTTTTTCGCAAAAACGCACCGCAATTTCGCATCGCGCCAGATGTGTAAGGACCTTTAGGCTACATTAGTTGGGAAAGCTATCTTAATTACAGAGTAATGCATTATCTCCAAACACAGATTTTGTGATAGCCTATTAAATAACTACCTAATGTTTGTTATAGCCTGTATATAATTCTGAATATTTGTTATATTGGGCAAAATTATTGTGTTTGTTTTAATTATGAAAATTATGCATGCATGATCAGATAGTTATTCTGTTTGAATGCAATTCAGGGGCGCTTCTGAAATATTTTGGAGCATCTTCTGCCACTGGCCAAGATGAGGAGTTGTCCACTTCCTCGGCCACACAGACCTCAGAAATGGTCTTGGAGCCTCAGGAAGAGGACCCTTCCACCCCCTCAGCTACATATGTGTCTCCACAAATGTCTGATCCTGAGGAGGAAGACCTATTTGCCTCCACTTCAGGTGTGTTTGCATGTAGCCTGAGTCAGTGAGAATGTGTGTGTGTGTTGCATAGTATTTTAATAATAATAATAATAATAATAATAATAATAATAATAATATATCAAGACTATTCCACCACTATGAATGCTGTGCATTCCAAATAACTTGGGTATACTAATGCAAATGTATGCCCATAGACGTGCCTGGAGCTGAACCCCCTGAGGATGAGCCCCTGCCTACGGACCCTGCGAACTGGCCTTCAGTTATCACTGACAACATTCGAGTACAGCTGATTTGCAAAGGACCAAGTAAAGTAGCACCTGACTTTGTTTTCCCTCGAAAATGAGGGTGATGGAAGAAGTTGCCACCACCAGTACTTTAAGAAGACTTTAGTCAGTGGTGAAAAGATACCTAGAAGCTGTTTAGTCTATTCAGAGAAAAACAACAGCCTTTTTTGCTTCTGCTGCAAGCTGTTTTCCCAAAGAAATATACATTTAACACATTCTGGACTGACAGACTGGGGGCATGCCAGTTCTCTTCTCACCTCACATGACAATAGTCCCGAACACCATAACTCCATGAAAGCATGGAAAGAACTGTCAGTGAGGATTAAAAAAGGGAAAATAATTGACAAACAAGAGATGGCACTTTTGCAGGTTGAGAGAATGAGATGGAGAGCAGTGCTGACTCGTCTCACTGCTATCATTCAGTCTCTCTCAATCAGGAATTTAGCACTAAGGGGACATACGGAAACATTGTTTTCTCCATCAAATGGCAATTTTCTAAAGGAGGTTGAGTTGATGGCAAAGTTTGATCCCATAATGCAAGAGCACATTAACCGTGTCCAGAAAGGCACTTTCAGTCACACCAGCTACCTCGGTCACCATGTACAAAACGAACTCATTGATTTGTTGAGTAGCAAGATCACTTCAACAATAGTTGATGACATCAAGCTGGCAAAGTTTTTCTCTATAATTCTAGATTGCACTCCAGACATCAGCCACACTGAACAGCTGTCAGTTGTGATTCGAATTGTGTCACTGCAAGAGAAGCCCCATATTAAGGAGTATTTTATGGGTTTTTTGGAAACTGAGGAATCCACAGGGAAACATTTGGCATCCTTGATTCTAAACAGGCTAGACGAGCTGAAAATTCCCTTTGATGACTGCAGAGGTCAGTCTTATGACAATGGGGCCAACATGAGGGGAAAAAACAAGGGTGTTCAAGCTAGGCTCCTTGAACTGAATCCTAGAGCACTCTTTGTTCCCTGTGGTGCTCATACATTGAATTTGGTTCTGGCCGATGCTGCAAAGGGATCTATTGATGCCACAAGTTACTTTGGAGTTCTGCAAAAACTTTACTGTTTGTTTTCAGCCTCCACTCAGAGATGGGCCATCCTCAAAAAACATGCAAACTTTACACTGAAGGCGTGGTCTGAAACAAGGTGTGAAAGTAAGATCAACAGTGTTGAGCCCCTAAGGTACCAAGCAGCTGCAGTGAGAGAGGCTTTGATTGAGGTGAGAGACCACACCAAAGACTCAGTCATAAGGATTGAGGCCCAGTCTTTGTCTGAGGAGGTGGGATCATACCGATTTAGCATTTGTACAGTGGTGTGGTATGACATCCTTAACCAAACGCACCATGTGAGCAAGCTCATGCAGTCTCCCAACATGCATGTGGATGTAGCGGTCAATCTCCTCAAAAAGACAGAGAGAGGTCTCCGCAACTACAGGGCAACAGGCTTTGCTTCTGCACAAATGTCAGCCAAGGATATGTGTGAGGACATGAATGTAGAGGCTGTTCTGCAACAGAAAAGACTGAGATCCACAAAGCGGCACTTCTCTTATGAATCATTTGATGAGCCTTTGAGTGATGCCTTAAAGAAGCTGGAGGTGACCTTTTTTAATGTTGTTGTCGATGCTGCAGTGTCTTCTATCCAAGAGAGATTCACCACATTGGAAAATGTGGGGGAGAAATTTGCAGTACTATCAAATTTTCCAAATCTTTCAAATGATGACCTCACTGAACAGTGTAAGGCCCTCAGTGATACTTTGCTTTTCAGGAGCAATCAGATTTGGATGCCAGAGAGCTTGCACGAGAGCTTAAGAATTTCCCTGAGAAGGGAAGAAGGGTCCAGATTTAGATGACAAGTGTTTCATTTCATTTTGTGGTGTGTGAAGTGCAATCGTGTTAATTGTGCAATTTAGAAATGCCTTATTTTAATTGGATCTTTAATTATTTACTGCTTTACTACTTTAATTATTGTTATATGTATGTTATGTATGTCTTATTTTAACTTCAGTGTGACTATGTTATTATGGCATAATGTGCATATATTTATATATATTTATATATCTGTTTTATTTCAGTATGGTTCTGACAAGAGTTTTTACAATAAAATACATTATTGTACAATCCTAGACCTAAATGAACTGGTTTAACTTTGGGGGGGGGGGGGGGGGTTCGCACAGGGCACCAAACAGGCTAGGACCGTCCAAGGCTAAATGCATTCATGTGGATTTTAATTGTAATTTTCAACCCTAACCTGAACATGCAGCAGTGGTTAAATATATCTCTAGAACAACAGAGTGACAGAAACAAACTATGAATCTTCGATCAGCAGCTAGAGGAATTCTAGCTTTCCTTCTGTCAGTAACAGGTTGGTTCATTTACATTCTGAACATTAAATGTAAATGTAAGCGTAAGTTGGACGGTTCCACAGGACAACCAAATGAGGAAAGTGTGAATGTTGTAAATAGATTCAAAAATCCAACTTCAGAATATTGTGTTGTCTTTGAATTTTTTTTTTTTGTGTAAAATAATTCCCATCCAAATGTTAGTTATGTCTCATTTCTACTTCTCACACTTAGATAATATTCAGAGAATTTTCTCATTTAACTGATCAACTGTAGTTATATGGGATTACAGTACAGACCTGTTGGTCATTATTTGACGGCTAGGTAAAATTCTTGACAACAATCAGGGGTTTTTGGTTCCTTTTTAAATACTGCATCCAGGTCTTTAAATGCATTTGTCCTATTTTAATGTTAAAATGCTGTTCCCTGATTTAAACGTTTTGTTGATTCTCAATGAGATGTACTTGTTTTTTTCAACAGTGCTAGAGGGTAATCATGGCTGTACAGCTACTGACACATCTAGTAATGTCTGTGCTTTAAGAGGATCAAAGGTTGATATCAGCTGCACCTATGAATACCAAAATGCACAGGACCCCTATACCACAATCCAGGAAACAATGTGGTTCACTAAAGAAGACAGAAATCAGCCAGTAGATCTGCTAAGTGATGCACACTATGCAGGTCGTGTTAAACAAAGCTGTGGAGACAAGAGTTGTACTGGCTCCACATGTTATCGAACGTGTACTCTGAGAATCAAAGACCTGAGAAAGAGTGATTCTGCTGTCTACAAGTTTAGGTTCACAGACCAACCAGATGGGAACTATACTTGTAACCCTGAAGTGAAGTTATCTGTGACAGGTAAACTTTGACAACAATAGGAATGCCCTAAATGGGAATTAGTGACAATAACTTATTTCCTTGTTGTTCATGTAATATGTGTGTAATAGGTTATTACTATATTACACATTAACAGATGCCTAGCATTGCCACCTTCACAAGTAGGACTGAGGTATCCCCCAAACAGGAATGGATCCAGAGAAAATAGGACCAGAGGCTGATAATACTTTTTTTCACACAGCATCACATGTCAACACAGGAAGTAATGTTAGATAAATCAAGAGATCAAATAGGGAGTAACCAAATCGCCTACAAACACTATAGAAGGACATGGAACAACACGAAAGATCCAAGCTTCCTGTAAATCAAATATATTACATTTGAAGACATGAAGGAAGGAAGCAGCATGTGAGTGCTGAGTTTGGGAGTCCATTTGTCCTTACCTCATGGAAGTTTTTAGGGTCGAGACAAGCGAAATCTGAGACAAGCTTTGCATTGCCTGAAAACCTAGTCCCAATGCTCCCAAGGACAGTGTCCAGAATGATGTTATGGACATTAATTTCAAAAGAGGCATTGGATGAAGCTACTGGGTCATCCTCAATAAGCTCTCCTGGCATTCTTTTCTTTTTTCTGAGACGTTTCTCTGGAAGTGCTGACTCCAGAACCAGCTCACTGTCAACATCTTCCAGCTTTTCGCTGGCCCAACTCACAAACATATCAGCTGCTCTTTTCACACCATTAAAGTCCCTGACATATTCACTGAGGCTATCTTGTGTCCCTTCAACCAAACGCTGAGCTGTCAAAATATCCATCCCATGTGTCTGTAGGTACTTGGATAGAGGGGTTGTAGCTTCAAATATTCGCAGGAAGATTTGCGCAGTAAGGATAACCTCATATTTGTAGATTTGCAATGTGTCCCTTAGCTTTTGCCCTCACTGATGACTTCATAGTCATATCTTCTTCAACTGAGACTAGGGTAAGCAGCAGGTCAACATACAAAGCATCCTTAGGATCACCAAAGCATCCAAAGACCTTAGTGAGAGCCTGGTCCTTAGCCCACCACCTTGTTGCCCCTATTAGGCCAAGTCTCCTATGACGTTTGTCCACACTTGTCTTCTCCCACATCTGCATGCGCTTCCAAGACTCTCTAAGAAATACAGCCACATCGTTAAGCACTGTAAAAAGAGACGCACTCTCAATCACGCTGCCTGTTGTGTCTGCCAATACAAGGTTCAGTATATGTCCATAACACCAGACATGGATCTGTGTGGGAGCCTGCTCAGAGAGCAATGCCGTGAAGCCCTGGTATTGTCCCTCCATATTGGCAGCACCATCTGTAGAGTTGCCCACACATGTGCTGATGTCAATGCTGAGCTCATCTAAAGTGTGTTTTAGAAGATCTGTGAAATATTTGCCTGTGGATTTCTCACAGTCCACAACAGCAATCAACCGCTCATGAATGGTATCTGTGACATATCTTAAGATGACAGCACACTGGTCGGTTGAGTTGTCTTGGGTAGTGTCAATTTGCACAGAAAACATGCCTGCCTCTTTAACCTCATCTGCAATTTGGCTCTTAATCAACTTTCTGAGAACATCCACAACTTTATTCACCATGTCCTTTGACATAAGAGTCACAAGAGACCCCCTGCCTTTGGCTCCACTCTCATGGTGCTCCTTGCTCTGCTCAATACAACGGCTAATGTGCTGTTGAAGGCACATGTCGTACCGGCTCAATAGTATTAGCAACTCTAGAAAGTTCCCATGATTGACTGCAGTGTTTTCTAGAGTATGAGCAGCCTCTGCTTCATCCCCTCTGTAACTAAGGCCACATTTTCCTATGACTTTGACCACATCTACAATGCGTTCCATCACCTGACGCTTCTTCTTCACTTGCTCATGGTGTAATGACATTTGCTTGCCTGCCAAAAGGCTTTTTACATCTGCCTTTTTAGCCAACAGAAAGTAAGCATCAGCACTATCTCTGTGGATCTTACTTTTTTCATGCTTCCCAATGCACTGATGAATGTGCCCCCATGCATTCATACCTCCCTTTATGAAAGGGTTATGAGTGGTAGCTGTGGCAAAGGCTAAACACACAGAACAAAACAAAGATTGCTTTTGGTCATTGTAACTTAACCATCTCCGGTTAGTTCCCTGCTTACTATCAAACACATTGGCTAGCCTGGGGAGTTCTGTTGGCTGTTGTGGATGATAATTAAAAAAATAACTGTATATCTTCTGCCTGAGGATGAGCAAAGTAGTCTACACTAGCAGTCCCTGGGTTCTTTTGCTGCCCTGCTTCTGCCTCACTGGGCCCTGGCTCTTCTCTCTCAGCGTCTGTCTCACCTGTATTGTAGCCTGTAGTATTACAAAGGTAGAAAGGCATGTAGGCTGTAATGTCACGGACAGAGTAATTTAATATTAAACAATAGTTAACCTATAACACATTTGGGATCATTCTAATTTCAATATGTAGTCCTCTCTACCTGTCCCCTCAGTCCTGGTGTCATCATGTCTATCGAGTTCACCGGCAGCATCATACAGGCTGGACTGCTGCTCTGAGGCTACAAAACATTTCATTAAAGTGTTATTTTAGCGTTGTGTAGCGCAAAAGTCCTCTGAAGTTATCGAATATTTTTCATATTGATATTTTGTGTGTCTATCGCGAGAGATATTGCTATCATTTCTTACATACTGTATGACATATCTTCATTTAAAATCATAAATTGGTTTAAGCTTGTATGTAGACTTTGCTATGAAAACGTAGCACAAATAGCCTAGTGCTAATTATTAACATGGCTAATTATTAGGTCCACATCTCTCTTTACCTGCTGCAACTTGCGACTGTCCTCTGAACAGGTCGGTGAGTTTGGCACATTTAGCGGCATCCTCCTCCAGTGCCTTTCGGCCCCGCCTCGTCTTCTCCGGCCCTCCATATTCAACGACCCTTGTTGTCACTACCTCTGCTGCTACCTTTACTGTGGTTCTCGCGCGTGTATGTTATCGATGTTATTTGGCATCTCACACGCGCCTGGGATCAACATTCTCAGCGGCTCAAACATTCTACTCATAGCATTGATTGGCTATACTGCGATGCTGGGGATGAATGAAAAACGTGTACTTGTAAGAATATATATATATAAATAATAGGCTAATGTTCAAAATTATTTTGTATCCACCCAAGCGGCCCAAAATGCATTTCAAAGTGGACCGGCCCATCGGGAAATCTCCCGAACGTCCCGATAGCCACCCCGGGCCTGCCACTGTCTGTAGTTTCATAAATGATAGTCTGAACCCTCGGGCTGAATTGGAAAATTTGGAACTAGAGCTATCTTCTGTTGCCATTTTGCTGTCTTACCGAGCCCATTTTGGTAGGAGAGTGCTATAGATCTCCCAGACAGTAGTGTCAGGGAAGTTATAATCATAAAGCTTCCTGCTAGGTTGATTGGGTACAGTAATGAAATCGCTGCTATTATTTTAATATTTTCAGTCTGTCTGAACGTAACGGGAAGTTTCACTCTGAGTTGTCCCACTTTACAAAAGGGCAGCAAGTCCTTGTCCATAACCATCTTGGGTCCGTCCTCAACTCAATATCTATAATACTTCAGGGACTGCTTTTTAACCAATTAGATTCATTACCTGTTGAGTCTGTGCCTCAACAGTCTGTGCAGGCTGGTTTCAGGTAATTACACTGGAATTCTCCTGTTAGACCTACAGAAAGCTTTTGATACAGTAGACTGTGCCATTTTGTTGTTGAAATTAAAATGTTTAAGGCTAAGTGATCCTAGTTTATGGATTGATAATGGTGTGGTAAGGTAATAGAGATAGTAACTGATGCCAGAGAGTTGACTTGTGGGGTCCCCCTAGGGCAGGCATGTCAAACATACGGCCCGCGGGCCGGATCCGGCCCGCCGGATGATTTCATGCGGCCCGGGATACATTTCTGAGTATGTAAAAAAAAAAAAGCGAGTCTCTAACTCATTTCTATCAAAAGTTAGGATTTAAAAAAAAAGAAATACGCCAAAGCCCAAATACTCCCTCCAGCCGCTAGAGGGCATCAAATGTCAAACATGCTCACGTCCAGCAGGCGTGAAGAAGAGAGAAGAGAGAAGACAGCATACACGCGTTCAAAATAAAACTGTCACTGTGAGAGGCGTAGCTATCTAGGGGCGACACAGAGCATTTCTCATGTCTAACAGCTGTGCGCGCAAAAGCACCGTACCGTACTGATGTGGATAAATACAAAGAGAACATAACAGATTTGTTGCGAGAGTTTGAGCGGAGGTTTCAGGTCTTCACTGAACTTGAGAACACATTTGCCTTTTTTCGCTCGCCATTTACAGTCAAGCCATCTGAAATGCCAGCTGACATTCAACTCGAGCTAATTGACCTGCAGTGTGATACTAGCCTGGCTGACGCGTCCACATCTCGATGAGATGGTGGTCTGGGAACTAGGTGTGAATTTTCTTGTATTTGAGGCGTGGTTTACGAATGCCTAGAGCCGTTTATTGGGCGCTACGAATGTCTATCAAATGGCGTCTGGTTCTTCACATGCTGCTTTGCGCGCGATTAATAGCCAATTGCTACTAAAAAATTAGCTACTAAAATTAAATTAATTGCTACAAAAGCTACTTAATACACTTTCTAAAGCTGCATCGAACGGTAACGTTGTGTCCGCTGCCACGTTGGATTAACACGCTACAAGCTTCGGTGTCGTGCATAGACGTCGTCATCGTATTGCTGCCCCCCCCCCGTTCTGTGATTGGTTCCCTAACTCAGGGGAAAATAAGGGCGGTGGTTTCCAGACTGTCTTTGCAGTGAGAATGAAATCGCGCGCAAAGCAGCATGGGAATTCCCAGGCTAGTGTGATACCGCAATGAAGGATAAATTTGCGTCTGTGGGATTGGACACGTTTTATCAATATCTTATGCCACAGTACCCCAAATTAACAGCCATGGCTGCAAAGGTTTTATCCATGTTTGGGACTACCTACCTTTGTGAACAGGTGTTCTCCGTAATGAACAATAATAAAACAAAGCAGCGCTCAAGGTTAACAAATACACATTTGAATGACATTGTTAAATGTGCTGTTACTCAGGATTTGACACTTAATATTGATGCACTCGTGAAGGAAAAAAGATGCCAAGTTTCAGGAGCCAGCAGCAGCAGTGCAGGAGTGTAGTGAGAGAGGGAGAAGGGGAAAAGTGTGGAATTTGTTTGCACTTCATGAATAGGCTACAAATTGAAAATAAGATTAATTGGTTGATTAGGTTTCATATTAAAAGACAATATTGTGTATAATTCTCAGCCCCTGTAGGTCCAGCCTACAAAGTTGTTTGGTCGCACTGCTATAACTTTTATTTATTTTTTGCACTGCTATAACTTTTATTTATTTTTTGCAATGCTATAACTTTTGCCTCAATAGGTCCAGCCTTACAAAGTAATTTGGTCTGACTTTTTTCCATAAATGTGCATTTTCAAAGTATGTCAATTAAGGCAAAATTAATTTCTTCATAGCTCCCACTTTGTTTAGTGTGGTGAGTTGGTTCAGTGGTTTAAAACTGCATTTACTCAACTGTATTTAATAAACCAATCATTTTATTTTGATCAATTCCATTGTTTGTGAATCAATGTGTTGTTAGAATAGATCCCTTGTGATCCGTAATTATAATATGTAGGCAACAAATGTAGGCTTGATGATAAAGCATAGCACTGAAAAACAAAGCTAAAGATTTGGAGTTGACATTTATTATTTTACCGGTCCGGCCCACATGAGATCAGAAGGTCTGGATCCGGCCCCAGACCCAAACTCAGTTTGACATGCCTGCCCTAGGGTCTATTCTTGGCCCTGTTTTGTATTTGATTGATGTCAATGGTATATATTATATAATATACCGTAAAGTGCTAACCTCTGTGATGAGTCATGATGAGTCATGATCATCAGCCTCGTTTGTATGCTTTCTCTGGGGCAGTGTTGCCATGACAACTGCCCACTATGTTATGATGTATTCATCTAAGAATAGAAGCTTCAGTTGAATTCATGATCAGAGTCTCTGATTTAAGAGTCATACTTGAAGTGATGTTTGATAAAGTGTAAAGTGTTTTCTAAATCTACTCTTCTGTCCTCACTCCCTGTTAGCCGCTTCCTGTTCCAGTGTATGAAAACGTTTCAGCTCTCACCAATTGCCTGACTCCTGCAGCACAGAGAGAACCAATAGAAGAGCAGGATGACCATCACTATGCCAGCATCCACTCCTCTGGCTCAGAGAACCAGGAAGTGCCTTGCTGTTCGGCTGGCTCCCGTGTCCAATCAGACCAGCCCGATGAGGTCCTTTACTCTATGGTCAACTTTGAAAGACCCAACGCTGTCCCTGATGAGCTTATCTTGGTATTTCTAAAGAGTAAATATCAACCCAATGGATCTGCTTCACAGAGTGACTGAAGTTCATATCTCTTCTGTCTTCTTTTCAGAGACCGTGACCAGACAGAGATGGGGGAAACCTCAGAGTTGTACAGCACCGTCCATAAACACTCCAGAGTTTGAACCAGTAGCGGCAGCAGGATTTAAATTGTTGGATTCAGCAGATTGTCTCATTCACTTAGTTTAAACAGGAGAATATGCTGGCTGCATATCCTATGAAGCTTAATTATGGGGCTTAATTACCTGGGTTGAATACTTGCCACCACTCTCTGGTGTGGTGACTCTTGAAATAAGGTTACTTATTTACTTGATTGTTTATGTTCTACTTGTGATGGCCCCAGCTAGGCCCCATCTTATTCAGGGCCTGTTGCTCTGGTGGCCATCACTCTTCTTCCTCGCTGCCACCTGTTGGTTACCTGAATGTACTGCACCTGTGAGTGTTCGTACACTCCATCTAATTTCAAGTATTCAATTATTCCAGTTGTCAATACATTTCGATGGAGTGTTGAATTCACTAACTTTTTCCTTACACTTGTGAGTTTTGAAGAGGACTTTTACGAACTTATCCGGAAAGACGGAAGAGACGTCGACGCAGCAGTAGCCTTAGCAACAGCGAATAGAAGCTATCAGAAAAGTGCTCTTTTAAATAAACTCCTGGTGTACTTACAAACATTAAAATGCCTCGTTTTGTGAGTACAGACCATATATGTACTACTACAGAAGTTGGGTAATAAATAATCCATGCATTATTAGTGGGGTAATTTACGAGATATACACATTGTACCGGACACTCCAATACTAAGCCATTCGGCTGATACCCCTAAACTTGATAAATATTGACCGTCGCTAAAAATGCATCTGAGGGGGTATTTGGCTGGATTATTGGTGGAAATTACCTCAGGGTGAATTTTACTCCGAACCATCACTTTAAGGACAATACTGGACATGATATGAGTTGGGTTATCTAACCCCCAGAGCCATCTACTGGCTGCACTAAACATTCAACCGTGTCCAACTGAATTACAATATATATAATAATTTATATCATATATTTTAGAAACTATTTTGGTATTTTTGCAAAACAAGGTGAATATATCTTAATATACTGTATAAATACATATAACGTGTAAAAACAATTGCTTCGCTCACAATTGTTTTATTTTTACATTTTAAGGACTCCCCCAGTTCTACAATGAGCCCATCCACGCTTTTGCCAAATGTTGAATATCAATAAATATCCACACCAGACTCTTTGGTCTGTTATATATATTCTGTCTGAATGACTTCTTGTATCATTCATATTACTTTAACCAAAAATAAAACATTATTCTGCACTCAAACACATTTTCATCACTCTCAAAATTCTCAAAATGTTTTATCTGCAGCTGGATATTTCCTTGACCTTTTGAATGTGAACCATGCCAAAGACAACTTTGTGCCACAGTGTTGAGGGACAATCCAGTTTTCTGAATGTGAGTCTCTCACTAGTTTGGCGACTGGTCTGGTCAGTTAGGAGACGGGAGAGCCCATCTGCTGGTCCAGTATACCAACAGGTGGGTCCTGCTTTAAAGATAGATCCCAACACATAATACACAATAAAGTGTAATAATAATCACAATACAAAGGCTCTGGCCAAACTTCATATTCAAGTCTATTCAATTCTAGTGCTGTGGTTCTGGATGTGGAGTCACATATGTATTTACATTATGTATTTAAATCATAAAAAATTAGGTCAACACACAGTTCCTCAATCTCACAAACTGCAGTCTGCAGTCATCGACCCATGTGACAAGGGGATTTATAATCAAATCATTATAATAGTCATCCCGAAACAGCGTTGGGGCGGACGATTATTTATCTTTTCTGACGCACACCGAAGGAATGTGGCGCTGGACCATTTTCTAACTCAGCATAATGCTGTGGTCGAATAGCTAACGTGTTGAAGAGAGAGGTGCTGCTGGAGTGTGTTCCCGAGACCATTAGTTTTCCATTAGTGTGTTGAGGGGTGACTTATCAATCCTTGTCTCCACTGTTAGTTTCTGTAAATGATGTATTTCCTGTTCAGCTAAAGCCCCCTGTTTGAAATGTGTACATATATTAAACTGTGAACTCCCCCAAATCCATCCTGGCCCTACCATTAATGCTTTTATCTTATTTAATAGTTGAATGTTATGTTTTTGAAGTTTAGTCAGAGCAGAAGATAGCGTCCACTATACAGAGGATAAACCAAACGTTCATCTCTTTTCAGAACTCTATTTTGGCCCTGTGTGACCAGCGCTTAACCTTCTCAGATGGATGTGAAAGTAGACATGCAAACACCGCTGGCCATGTTCTGTTTTAAACCTGTGTGTTTCCAATGGGCCACAACTGGAAGTGTCCATGCCTGAAGTGCTTTACGAGGAAGTCATCGAGGTGGAGAAGCGAGTGGTCCTCAAACAAGATGGCTGAGGAAAGACCCCATACGTACCGTCACAGGTATGCTGCCTGTGTTGAGCTGGCTCCTATCAGAAGACATGTATAGTTCCTAATGGAAGTAAAACCCATTAGTATGTGCACAGTACAGTGCACAGTAAACACCCAATGCTAATGGTGTGTTCTCTTTGATGGGCTTTTCATCAGGCAGCGATGTTCTGGAGGTGTGGAGAGAGTGGGATGTGACGAGCGTTGAGAAGGACTTGAAAGGAGTTCTATCTCGTGGCATCACCGGCGTGGCAGTCCTCTTGCTGCACTCGTACACATCAGTATTGCTTGGATATGATAGACACAATCATCAAAAAGGCCCAGCAGAGGTTGAACTTCCTGCACCAGCTCAGGAAGTTCACCATGCCTCAGGAGCTGCTGATCCAGTTCTACACTGCCAAATCCAGTCTGTTCTCTGCACTTGCATCACGGTTTGGATCAAACCAGACAATGGATCGGACAGTCTGGATCGAACTGTCAGGACTGCAGAAAAAATCATCGGTGCCAACCTGCCCACCGTTCAGGACCTTTACGTGTCCAGAGTCAGGAAACGTGCAGGAAGCATCATTACAGATCCATGATTACACCCTGGACACAACCTGTTCCAACTCCTCCCCTCTGGTAGGCGTTACAGAACACGGTAAGTCAAAACAACCAGACACAAGTACAGCTTCCTCTCACAGGCCGTCACTCTGATGAACAGTTGACCCAGGCACGCAGTCTCAGAGACAATCCCTGTGCAATAACCCTGTAATACTGAACACTCACTGTACATACATATTCTAAATTATATTTTTTTGGGAGGCAAAACAGTTTTTAACATATCGTCATTGTCAATATAAATCTAAGCACGCTGTATATACTGTACATTGTATACCTGCATGTTATGTCATATCCACCTACCTCATGTACATTGCACTGTTCTCCCTGCGCGTTATGTAGCTCTCCTACGTTATCGCAGTTCAACAGCAAGCCAAACTCAGGTACACACTTGAGCCAGGATCGGAGCGTCTTGCTCCCTTTATTTCCCTTTTTAAATTGTGAAATACCAAGAGTGAAACTGTAACAGAAATAACACAAAAACACAACCCTTACAGCACTAGTTGTTAATAAACAGAATTGAATAAAGCTATCAAAGAATAGCTAGGACTACGCGTCAAAAGTGAGTCCGCTAGTAAAATACAATAGGCTAAAACACCGTAATTGCCAACGTAGGCGCACACTTTACATCAGCTCACTACCCGGTTAACTGAACATCACATCCCCAAAGTGCTATACATCTTCATTCATTCAAAGGTTTACATTATAAACTTACAGCCATTGCTTTCGTGAGTGTGAGAAAGAAAAACAAGATTCACCGAGTGACCGACTGTCTTTACTACTCGCCCGCTTCGGTTGCAACAAGTAAACGTAACCACACGTAGCCTACTTTGACACTTCAAAATAAAAGTTCAGCTCTCAGAATGTAAATATTACTGCGTGTGTGTGTTTTGCCCATAGACTGTATATATATATATGGACAAACCCTCCGTGACGTCACCCATAGACTTCTTAACAGCGGAGATGAAGCCTAAAATTGAGCTTCAGGGCGCCGCCATCTTAGACATTTCAGTCTGTGTTCTAAGCCCGCCTACCTCCGGCCAGACCAATCAAAGCCTTGAATCCGTGAAGGTCATGCCGTGATGACATATGACAGCTGCCAATCAAGTTGACCACGCCCTTAATTATTCATAAAATAAATCCTTCTCTGTGCATTAAAATAATGGATTCTAAAAAAATTCACCCCCCTCACAGTTGTCATGGACTCGAACACTACTGAAAGACACCAAAACCGTTTTTTGAACCAGGCTGTAAACATGTTTATTTTGGCTGTAAAGTTGGACATTTTAACATGGGTGTCTATGGGAGTTGACTCCCTTCTGCAGCCAGCCTCAAGCGGCCAGTCGAGGAACTGCAAGTTTTTGCACTTCCGCATGGGCTTCATTTTTCAGCATGGAATGTTGCCGCTTGGTTTTGCCTCACATACTAAACATATAGCACATATAAGTTTTAATTACTACTCCATCCATCCATCCATTATCGTAACCGCTTATCCTCTACGAGGGTCGCGGGGGGGCTGGAGCCAATCCCAGCTGCAACGGGCGAGAGGCGGGGTACACCCTGGACAGGTCGCCAGCCTATCACAGGGCTAACATACATAGACAAACAACCATTCACACTCACATACACACCTATGGTCAATTTAGAGACACCAATTAACCTAATCCCCAACCTGCATGTTTTTGGTCTGTGGGAGGAAGCCGGAGTACCCGGAGAGAACCCACGCAAGCACGGGGAGAACATGCAAACTCCACACAGAAAGGTCCCGGGTCCCAGGTGGATTCGAACCCAGAACCCTCTTGCTGTGAGGCGACAGTGCTAACCACTGCACCACCGTGCCGCCCACATACAAACACTCAAGTGCATTTAAATCGGAACATGAACACTATCAGAGGGCAGAACATACATAAAGTATCATATCATTCCGTATCATTTCATATTCATTCCAGCACTATTGCTCCTTCTACAATTGGTAATTGCTTTTGCTTTTATATGTACTGTATGTATATATATATTTTTTTTGTTTTACTATCGGTTATTTTATAGTAGTAAATGTATATGTTTAGCTCATTGTCTTGTTTGAGGAAAAGCTGGAGTCAAATTCCTTGTATGTTTGTGAACATACTTGGCGAATAAAGCTGATTCTGATTCTGATATAACCTGATATGAACATGGTCCAATCACATAGGAAAATACAAAAATGCCTTTGCATCCTAAAGGTCTTCATCAGGTTGAATTTTAAAGGCTTGAGATGTCTGTTTCTCTCTCGAAATACCAAGAGGTGCTTACTCAGGGACAGCGGTGGGTCTTTTAAAGTTGACCCCAGAGTACTGGACCTGATGTCTCTGCTCTGGTTGGAGGCAACAGGTCCTGCAGCTCCATTGGTTCTCTCTGTGCTGAAGGGGCGGAGATGTTGATCACAGCTGAGATGTTGTCGTACACAGGAACAGGAAGCGACTGAGCAGTACAGAGGAGGAATGACGACATTTTGTGAATTAGTCAACACTGAGAGAGACCGGTGGTCACGTGAAGTGTTTCAATAAGCCCAGAGGTACAATGGTAACAGACCTTATCTGGTGACCATAAGATGTCTTGTACCATTATCTGGTGATTTTAGGGGGGAACATGGCCTGTACCATTATCTGGTGACCATAGGGGTGGGTAGGAACATTACCTGTTTGTTGAGTTTGTTGAGAGCTTTGCCTGACACGTCTGCTCCAGTCCACACTGAGCCCAGACAGACCGACCTGCTTCTTACTGGGAGGATTAGTAAAGGAAGGCTTGGTCAAAAGTCTTCATTCCTGTCCCTCACCTCCTCCTCCACCTCTCCAACAGTCTCTGCTGCCTCCCCCAGACCAGATGCTCTTCTGGAGGCCCACAGTCTTCTGATGGAGAAAACAGAGATACAAGATGTGTGTGAGGGAGAGAGAGCGAGTGATAGAGACGAGTGAAACAGAGACAGAGAGACAGAAAGAGAAAGAGAGAATATCTCACCTCATCCAGAGGAAGAACAGGAGGAGTATGGTAGCCAATGAAACAACAGAGATTCTCACAACGACTGCTGTTGTCAGTGATAATGATGAGGATGTTCCTAGAC
>JAXIVH010000229.1:40000-90000 GCA_036785325.1 Urophycis tenuis | reverse complement strand
GAATTCAACACGACCTCTATAGTCTGTATCATGCTGCAGATCAACATGCTGGTGATGGTTCTCTCCTTTAGTAATCCACAGTGTTGTGACTGTGGTAGGGGGGTACTGTACATTGTCAGGGTATTTAAAGGTGCAGCTGAGGTCAACCATTGATCCTCTTAATGTGCAGACATTACGAGATGAGTAAGTAACTGCCAGTCACCATTACCCTGCAGTGCTGTAAAAAACAAACACATCTCAGTGAGAATTAACAGGACACAGAGGTTCAACTGATGAAAAGATCAGAAGACACATGAAGAAATGGAGGCTGTTGGGTGGAGCTGGAACCTACAATCACTTTTGATGCCTGGGTGTGAAGAGAACTGTGCAGACAAATACAGTTGTTACTAAGACCCCACACATCAGGGGTCATTGCCTTGTGGCACTCGGGGAGGGGCTGCTCTGTCTGGTGCTGGGGTCTCACCATGACTATGAACAGGTGAATTATTGGAGCTTGAGGCCACAGGTGTGATTGGATTTGCTTTGGACATGTGATTTATAAAGTGATTTAAAAAAAAGAGCCACATTGATGACTTCAGTCATTTGTTAATTAAAACTATACTGCGTTAACTGTGGTTTGCATTCCAAAGGCACATTAGAATATGTGATTATTTCCTGGCCAGCAGAGCAGAGTTTACACCAAAAACAAAACGATTTAGGGCAGCTTGGCTGCCATCAGGTAACGTTGTTATGGAAAGGGTTTGGAGGTGTTGAGGAAAAGCTGTCTAAATCATTTATCTTTTAAGTACTAATTTACTGAAGTGCACTATTAAGGAGATAGATCCTTATTTGGGTTGGTTTAAAGGACACTTTACATAGAGCTCATAAACTCGTAAGCAACGTGAACTGTGGTTACATTGTTAACATGAATGTTCCTCATCATCACAGTCTCCTGTTCTTATCACAGGAACCAAGAACCAATAATTTTGGGAGTGTCTAGAATATTGTGTTCATATAACATATATACAAATACATATTGTGTTCATATAACAAAGAAGGACACAAGCATGCATATCACAGATATATTGAGATGATGGCCATAGGTCGTAAAATAGAAAAATGTAGCTCCTTGTTAGAAATATTGTTGTGTGATAAAACACATACGTTTGGTTATTTCTTCAACAGAGTGTGATTTCTTGAACAGAGTGTTATTTCTTAAACAGGGAATATCATTCTATTCCTTTGAAACATCAAAACAGCATCAAAAGCACCACACAGTTAAAATGCTCTACGTTGATATTCCATATCTACAGGCGTTGATATCAAACATATTTTTGGTTCAGAAACGTTGAGTTTCTGGTTTGCAGAAACGAACCAAGAGCTACGTTTTCTTCTGGAGACTCGGTTGATTTTCCTGACAAATGAACCAAATTTTTAACTCATAAAGTGAACCTTTTTCCATTCTACTGACCTTTATAACTAACACAGCGTTCTAGAGGTTGATTCTTTAACGTTTTATTTACAATTATTCTATTATCAACATGCAGTGGTTTCACCATCCCCTCGTTCCAGTTGCTTGGTTGTCATGTTACCCATTGAAACAGTTCAACTAAACATTCACAATGTAAATGTACCAACCTGGTAGGAAAGCTAGAAATCCTCCTGCTGCTGATCTTAAAATCATAGTTAGTCCTCTCCTTTCTCACTCTGTTGTTCTTTGGAGATAATTAAAGATACCTGCAGGTAAAGAATACATCAAAAAGTTAATGCAAAGACAAATACAACAGTTTGTACAGTATTCACATTATTTTTGAGTGTCTTATTACTATACATCATTCTATGAATTACATTTGTTAAGCATTGAAATAAAAACCTACAAAATAACAACAACAACAACAACACCTTACTGTAGAGGACGGAGCTGGTCTAATATCTAGTCTGCACAGCAAAAATCCCAGTGTATATTGTACTCTATAAGAGTACATTTAACTCCAGTTTCAGTGCTTATATAGGTCCAAGAGTTTGGTGTTCACTGAACTCCATCAAAAGTGTAAAACATATACTCCAAATAAAGAGTTACATTTGAAGCCTCTGAGAGTACAATTTTACTCCGTCACTGGTACTTTTAGACACTACTTCAGTGCTTTGTGACACTTGCAGTGTAATCCTAAAGCTCCCAGAGAGTAAAATATATACTCTAGTTTAGTAATTTGTAGCACTTTGCAGAGCTGATTATTTAACACTCAGAGTGAGAATGTACTCTATGACTGGTGTACACCAAACACTTTTGAGGTGAATTGTTAACACTTAAAGAATTAGTAGTCCTCACAAAAGTTTCCTGAAATATAATATCTTTATTATTACAATACATCCCAACAAGTATCTTGTCTTGTTATGGAAGTTAACTCTTGTTACAAGGACATAAAACATCTTATGTTAGAAGCCATGGTGCAAAAAACCCCCCTGTAAAATCAATTTTTGCAAAAATAATTGTCAAGATGAAAAACAAAAAGGGGGCAATCACTTACGTATTACATTTCTTATACAAAAACGTGCACCAGCACCACATACTGATCATCTCTGTCAAAACCAAAACATAACAAATTTATTGTTATAATAATTATTACCATATATTCTAACAAGTATCTTGTCTTGTTATGGAAGTGAACAGTCAACTGTTGTTACAAGGACGTAAAACTTGTCTTAAGTTATGGAGCCGTGGTGCAAAAAAAAAAAAATAATAATAATTTTTTGCAAATATAATTGCCAAGATGAAAAACAGCGTGCAACCACTTGACGGCATCCATTATGGTCACACAACAAATGAAACTTCTTGCCGGGAAAAAAGGCATGTGTAAGTTTGAGATGACGGAGCAACTGCTGGATGGTGACAAAAGTAGACTGGCAAACAAAGCATTTATACATCACAACCTGAGTTGAGGAGCTTTGCCCTGAGGTCCTTGACTCTGGGAGTTTCGCGAGAAAGCCCCACATCGATATTGTAGACAGTGGTTTGCACAAATGTGTACAGGCTGTTTAAGGCCTGGTCATAGGAGATCCCAAACACATAATGCGTCTTGAACAGTTCATCAAAGGCTGAAAGGGAAGACCCGGCCTTGCAGGGAAGGAGCTCACCATCCATTGCAATGTAGTAATCATGGATGTTTTTTCTTGTGCTGCCAACTGCCAGGATGTAGGGCTGCCTCCGCTGGGCTGGACCAGAGTGTTCTTGTAGGCTTCGGCCCGACTGCAAGATAACACAAAAGTGTTACTACACTATACATCTTTTTTTAAAGCAAAGTCAGAAATCTGACAGCATAGTTGGAGGATTTCAAGAAAAAAAAAGAAAACATATTTATGTGACTTGCTATTTATAATATTATAAGAAATGTTTTTATGTATTGCTATTTATTTTTTATAAATTTAGTATATAAATGTGTTTGCATTTATTGCTATTTATGAAGTTATTATATAAAGATGTTTATATCGATTGCTATTGATACCATTATTATAAAAATGTGCTTATATTATATTTATTGCCATTTACATTTATAAATTATTTGTGGAAAAGTTTGTCCAAATAGAGGAATTATGGAAGAACAGATTAAGTCAACCCTCTTAACAATATTCTTAGATCCAGATATTTCCTGGCTGAGATTTACTTATGTTGAGTATGTTGTCGTGCTACCCCATCATGTGAAAATGCACTTGGGTAAGTTCCTCTGTATCAACAGAAATGATAATTGGTCAAAACATTTGTTTGTTTTTGGAATGTGGATTCCACTCGTTGATATTGGATGCTTTCAAAATGGAAATCAGGATACACTGACCTTATGAAACTTCACTACGCGATCCACAGCTTCCCGGATACTGATCTTCACGGCTCCCTTCTTTCCACTTGGTGGCAGGAGGTAGACAAGCAGGAGAACTGAGGCCATGTCACTATCCCAACCTGAGAAGAGGGGATTAGAAACTCAACTTCAGTATGAGATGCACCTGACAAATCAATATCAACACTCATCAGGCTCTTGAAAAAAATGCTATCAGCACAACCACATCACTGTCAACACAATAAGACAACATTTGAAATGGTGGGTGGAGATACACAGGGAATTCATTTATGTCACTTACCTGGGACCTCCTCATCTCCATCCTCATCAGGGTTCTCGTCTGCAGACTGAATGAGATAGTCAAGGTGCGGGGTTTTGCTGAGGTTTTTGGCTTGTTCAATTACTTTCGCCTTCAGGAGTGTTCCCCATTTCTCCAAGAATTTTGATGAAGTCTCTGCTCCAAACAACAGCTCAAAGTCTTGTAGAACCTAAAGGGGAGGAAGTGCAAGCAAGTGCATGTGTACTTGATGATGGTGGCAATGGAAAGAAGGTACCACTTTCATCTTTACAAAGCTGTTATTGATGGAAAAACACATTATCAACCTAATTAATGTGAACTTACAAGGCCTTTTGTGTCAAGGAACCTTGGGAAAACTGTAAGCACTGTGCTGCATCGCTCTGGATCATGGATCAACTTTTGTCTGTGCTGGAAGGTTGCTCTCATTTTCATGAAGATCTGTTCTTTATCTGTGCTGTGTTTCAGTAGAGATATGGCCTCGCAGCACTGGTCTCCCTCCAGCTGTTGCTCTTCAGTCACTTTCCTCTCCAACTCTGGTCCGCTGCTGTCTGAGGTTTGAGAGCTCCTTCTCCGAACTCCACTGCTACGGCCACTGCTGAGTTCTCGCTGTGTGTTTTTAAGCTTCCAGGCAATGTAGCCCTCATTGCTATCTGCATCAAAGAAATGCTCCTAAAAACAAGTTTGAAAATAAATTAAGAAATTTGAGCATGGTAAGACACCTGGTGAAAGAAACTATAAGATGAAAATACATCAAAACATTATTCATTCATCAACAAAATTTAAAAACAAAATATTGAGCTTAACACAGTCCTGAATTTGCTGTAATTTTCAAGAATGTTAATTGCCCTCCTTACTGCCTGATCAAGAAAAACCTCTATGTCTATTGCTCCTATGAAAAAACAATATTTTTTATTATTATAATTTGAAATGTTGGTAAACTTCTTGTTAAAATATATACTCACATAGCCCTTTTTCGAATAGGGATCTTTCAGAGCAGGGAACAGTGTTACAATCCCCAATGCATATTGTGTTCTTTTGTCCTTTGCCGGAGCACTTCTGTGGGGGTAAATGATAGGTTGCATTGACAGGGAAAAAAGCTGTATGACAATTTACAATGGGGACTCTGAGGTCAACTCAAATAAACTAGTAAACAATATATAAGTATATAAGTAGCATGGACTGACTAAATCTATAAGGCTGCGTGTGTCTTGCAGATGGGTAATGATTAATTTAGATTAGAATATCTGTATATATGAAATAACTTAGCCATGTGGCACAAGACCACAGTTTACTGGCCATGGTTGTACTGATAATCTCATTTGATTACAATCACTTGTTTTTTTTATAAACAACATGTCTGCAATCAAACACTATGAATATGCTCTTGACTGCATCGTGTACAAGGAGTATTTGACTTACCCATACTTTTCCAACATATCAGCAACAACAATGTTGACAAGTTCACGGCGTGTTCGATCCTTCATCTCTCCCTTAGTTGCATATTCTTTAAGTATTTTCTCCCCTCCAGGCTTTTGTTCCAGAACTCTCTTGACAAGCTTGAAAACAAGTAAAAATAAGACAACAAAAAACTGATGTCAAAAACACATTTAGAACTTGGCAAAAGAATGTAGAAAAAAACTCACCTCTTTGGCCTGTGAAGCGCTGTCATCAATATGCTGACTCTTTTGGGACTTTGGGATGTCAGGTCTTTTTGGAGACATCAGAAAGGTGTCATCAATGTGCTGTCTTTTTGGAGACATCAGAAAAGTATCACTCTCGGATGAGCGTGATGATAGTGACAAGGTGTCCGTGCATGAAGATGCAGGAGAGTCTGAAAAGATGGAGCACATCATTTTCAAAAATATTAGTTTAGGTATGGTTTCTTGAATTGACTGACAGTTTAAACTGAAAGAAGGTGATAAGGATTAGCTGCAGCCAAGCCATACCCCCCATCTGCAATTTTTCTGTGAATTTAGCATTCTGATCTATTAAAGAAGTGCTAACAATAGTGGTTGATACGGCCACATTTTGAGCAATTCAGGCCATGGCAGACAGTCTAATAGTTGATAACTGAGTGTTCAGGTCAGTATTCTTATCAGTCGACATGTTTCATAGGTAAAAGGATCAGTTCTGAAAACAATAAAAGGCAAATTCTGTCTAACTTAATCTATTCATTTTTGTATAGTTACGTCAATTTCAATGATCACATGATAATACTGTAACTTTGAAAAGTAAAATTTCATCAAATGACCACTTACCAGTGACTGAAAGAGTGTCGACAATTGTCCACAGGATGTCTGTTTTTTCCTCCAGAATGTCACTGAATACCTCTTCATCGACCTCTGTTCCAGTGTCATCCAGCACATATATGTCTTTTTCATTGGGTATACTGAACTTCATTTTAGCTTTGAATACAGAGAAAAAAAATAAATGAAGTTTGGGGTGCATTATTGTTCATCTTACTACCACCACAGACACAAGACAAAGTGGGAAAACAAGTTCATTTCCCAAGAACACAATATACGTATCGTTTAGGCTACAAGAAGCAGACAAATTAACTTACCCTCCTTGAGAAATTCTGAATGTGAGGCTCCATTTAGTTTGACGTATTTCTTCTTTCCTTTGTACTGTACTTTGAACAGCATTGCTGTAGACCTCCCACAACTGCACATAACACAAACATACAATTAGTGCGCAGTTACCCACTAGCAACGTAACTTCAGGCGGGAGTCGGGAGCTTTTAAGTAGCTTCGGTAAAGCTAGCCACCGGGAGAGACTAGCTTATTGTAAGATAGCTAACAAACGAATTCTGTGTTTTTCTTTGTCAAATAACCTGCTTAACCGTGATTAACATTACAAACACAATATCAATTCTGATAAATTAAACATTTGCAGTGCCGTTACAACCGATATAGCAAGTTAGCTAAACCACATTGAAACCGTGTTTGCCCCCTTAATGTATTACCGTTAAGGTTTTTAGATATTTACGGATTGAAACGTGAAAAAAATATTCCATGCATTGAAACGTGAAAAAAATATTCCATGCATTATTTATTCACTTCAGTTTCTTAGCCTACCTTGCAGTACCGCGGGGCTGTTGAAGACGTCGGTTAGCGTCGTGGCTGCACTCCTCAATGATGCGACTGGATTCAACCAATGAGAGGGCGTGGAGCGCTGATGATGAAATCGAAACCTAACTCTTGGTGCGGCCGGGAAAGACTCAATCAAGGAATAGACTCTCAGGGAGTCTATCATTGTAAAATAAACACTACAAAACTCTACACCAACACTATGCATAGAAAGAACACCAGAGAGAGATTATGGTGCAACCTGCAAAGTGTACTTTGTGCCCATTTGACACCAAAGTGTTAAATATTCTACTCCCGTCATCAAAACTCTGGGATTTTAACACTTTGGCATTTGCTGTGTGTGGTGCCAGTTCATGATGAAGTTAGTAGAAAACCACAAAAAAGTGACTTCCTTCCTCTTCACACCATGGTTAGCAGCAGAATGAACATGAAGCCTGGAAACTACTGGGCCGAAAACATAGAATAACCTTTTTAGAACACAATGAACAGTAAAAAGGTCCTTTGTGTTTTGTCTTCTATTGTGTTATCTTTTCGTTAATATTATCTCCTTCTGCTCTATATTCACATACACACAGCAGCCAGGCAGGTATCTTTACATTTACATTTACATTTATAATAATAACTTATGAATACAGGTTGATGGTCTACCTGCAGATCATTGCTGCCTGACCTCCGCCAGTGCCGTTTGTGCATGTATGAACGGTGAACAACTGAACATTTCTCTGGGCATGGACGGGTCATCAGCTGGGGACCAGCAGTCATGGATGTTTTGCTCCTTTAACCCCAGTACATCTCCTGGTGGCGGAGCGATGGCAGGGATCTTTCCCTGCCACCCCCTGCTGATGCCCCAGGTGTTATCTGCCCCCCAACTACTATGCTTCCTCCTTAGCCACAGCAAGAAGCTGCCCTTCTCTGCCTCCTCTGCCAGTTCTTTAATGGCTTCCCGACACCCTGCTCCTGTGCATCCCATGTCACGGAGCAGGCGGACGGTTGAGGACCCGACAAAGCCCCTGCACCCCACTTCGACGAGGCATGTGATGGCTTTCCAGCCAGCCTTCCCTGCACTCCTTCGCCAGGTCTGCGTATTTGGCATGCTTCCGTTTGTTGGCAGCCTCAATAACCTCCTCCCACGGGACAGTGAGCTCCACCAACAGGATGGTGTTACGGTTTCACCTCCACATCCCCTCCCTGCCTCCATAACTCACACCTACCGCACTCGTTCCCAACGAGCTGGCACCCAGCACAGCACAGGTGCTCCCAATGGAGCTGATCAGGGGAACGAGCCACAGTTGGGAACTGCACACCTGCTTCCAATAATCACCTCACCTTGCTGCCTACAAACACCCGGGTCTTCCACTCACACATCGCCAGATCTCTTGATAGAAACGCCTGGCAAGTATATCGCTGAACTTTGCTATTCGCTCATGCTAAAACTAATTCCTTTGTCTGGTTTGGCGCTTCATGCATGTATACTCATCCACGTCCTCTGTGTTCCCCACAGAACCTGCCCAGGTGTGCCAGCTGAGCCCAGGCATCTTGCCTGCTCCATCTCCACCCCTGATCATTAAATAAAACGCCCTGCGAGGCATTCATCCTCTCCTGGCCGTGCGCTTGCTTCCTAACTAAACACCACCGTTACAGATGGTCTTGCTTGTGTAACCCTCATTAGTTTACCTATGTAATTTATACCAGCATTTATAGGGTTAACTGCCGTGGATGTAACCCTCATTAGTTTGCCTATGTAATTTACACCAGCATTTATAGGGTTAACTGCCGTTGTAACCCTCATTAGTTTTCCTATGTAATTTACACCAGCATTTATAGGGTTAACTGCCGTTACTTCCGTGGTTGCTCTTTCTTCTTCGTCTTTTTTTTTCTCTCTCTCTCTGGCTGTGTCTCAATCCACGTACTTCCACGAGTACACTTCCGTAAGTGCACTGTGTGCACTATGTACTTACTGATGTAGCGTGAATTCCGTCTAAGAAGTACAGTCTCAAATGAAGCACTCCCGTTTTGCACTTACCGGAAATGACGATACAAGCGTTCGTTCCCGTATTAGCATTCACGTATAAGCATATCAGCACAAACCGTTCACAATCGCTTATGACATCTGTCATACATCTGTCTAACAATAAAATGGTAATACATAACGAAAAATAACCACTTTTCGATTGATGTGTAACGTTATATCTTACATTTAAAAGGAGTGGTCTGGGCCAACGGTCCACAGGTGTCGTCCGCAATCTTTATCAGATTTTTTTGGAAAGTGCTGGCGTTCCCTCCCCTTCCGTTACGTAGACAAAATGGCGACCATTGAGGGTGAAAAGTGTCCAGCGTAGTACACTGAAAAACTCAGGAGACGCTCAGGAGAGCGGAGCGCGGGCTGCATGAACGTCGAGAACGGACGCTGTCGCGGAGACCGAGCAGCTGGACCCGCCATCAGACCGGTGAGCACAGCTGCGCTCTTCACTCACCTCTGTCCACCAGCCAGCTCTGTGTTGTCTTTCCTTTTCGTATCGTGACGTTGTGGGGTAACAGGAACAGGTAATACACCTGTTCTCAGTCACACCATAACAGTTACAAAGTGCTGTACAGGAACATTTACAAACACAGTACCAACAAACACACAAAACAGAGATTAACAAAGTTATTGTAAGGAGTTAAAGGCCTGAGGATAGAGGTAAGATTTTAGCTGCATTTTAAAGAGGACAATGAGTTCACCAGTCTAAGCTCCTCTCGCAGATTATTCCACAGACAAGGAGATTTGACAGCGAAGGCAGCATCACCCCTGGTCCTGAACCTTGATTTGGGGATGGCTAGCAGGTTACTGCTTGAGGTCCTCAAGTTGCGGGCCGGCACATATGGGATTAATAACTCTAAGATGTATTTTGGAGCAAGACCATGAAGTGCTTTGAAAGTTATCAATACAATTTTAAAGTCTATTCTGAAACTAACTGGCAGCCAGTGGAGAGAGGCTGAGATGGGAGTGATGTGCTCCCTTTTCCTTGATCCAGTTAGCAGCCTGGCAGCTGCATTCTGGACCAACTGGAGTCTACTGAGTGATTTCTGCGAGAGACATGTCAAAACACCATTACAATAGTCTAGTCGGGACAAAATGAAGGCATGAATAATGATTTCACAGTCTTTATAGCTTAACATGGCCCTTATTCTGAAGAGATTCATGAGGTGGTAAAAGCAGGTCTGGACCAGCCCGCTAACATGGTTCTCAAAGGTCAAGTTGGAATCAAAGAAAACACCAAGGTTCCTGGAGACAAGTTTGACGCTTTCAGATAGAGGGCCAAGAGATGACTCCACCCGAGAGCGCAGGTGTTCAGGGCCTATAATAAGAATTTCAGTCTTTTTGGAGTTAAGCTGGAGAAAATTTTTTGATATCCATGTATTGATGTCAGTAAGACAGTCTGCTAGACGAGAAAGCTCAGAGATGTTGTTAGGTTTCACTGGCAGTTGAGTATCATCCGCATAGCAATGAACGGATATGCCATGTCTGCGGATAATGTTGCCTAATGGAAGCATATAGATCGAAAAAGGATTGGGCCCAGAATTGACCCCTGGGGGACTCCACAGTTCAGGGGGAAAGAAGGGGGAGCTGTGTTCACCTATGAATACATAGCTAGAACGGTTTGTCAGGTAGGAAGAGAACCACTGCAAGGCTGTCCCAGATATGCCACACCACCGCCGGAGTCTGCTAATCAGGATAGTATGGTCAACTGTGTCAAACGCTGCAGTTAAGTCAAGTAACACAAGAACAGAGACATCACCAACATCAGCATTTATTAACAGGTCAACAAAGCAGTCTGTGTCAGTGCTGTGATGTTTACGGAGACCAGATTGAAATATTTCAAACAACTGATTGTCATTTAAGGCTGCCAGGAACTGTAAAGAGACTGACTTTTCTAGAACTTGATAAATAAATGGTAGTTTGGAGATGGGCTATAGTTGCTACAGGATGAAGGGTCAAGGCCAGGTTTTTAAGAAGAGGGTGAATGGAGGCAACCTTGAAGGAATTAGGGACACAACCAGAGGACATAGAGCAGTTAATTATAGACAGAAGATGAGGAGCAACGGCATCAAACACTTGAATTAGGAATTTGGCTGGCATTACATCGACAGGACAGGAGGAGGGCTTTGATAGTGAGGAGATTGTTGTTGATGCCGAAGAACAAGAAGTGCCAGGAACTCTATATAGTTTAAGCTGAAGCTGTTTATTGGTCTCATAGGCCTACGAGGAGAAGCAGAGGATTTAATCGAGCAAGAGATTTTACGTGAATCTTCCTCAGTTGCTTGCCTGCTCCCTGAGACGCAGTGTATTATATACAAGTCCCAAATCGGAACAGCATGACAGGAATGTCCCATTCTGATTGGCTTATAATGTATGAAGATTACATGTTACTAAAATTAACATTTTTAACATGACGATTTAACATGACGTAGGTGTATCCTTCAATCACTTTAAGTTATGTCTCCAAGTTCCAGAGAGCCAGACTTAAAGTCGCCAAGAGGAATACAATCTTCACTATGTCCTTCTTCAGAAGGTCAGCTCATCCTAACCATACCATTGCTAGATAACATTTTTCCTAACAGGCTTCATGTGTGATACAACATCTAAAAGATCACTAGCAGAGATGGGCATGAGCTTATCTAAAATGGGGGTAGGACAGAGCGGGTCCTCATCACACGATGAAGACAAAACGTTGGGTGACTGAGGATTAGAGGAGTAGAAATAGCAGTTCTGATGTTATTTACCTTGCCGTATGTAACGGAGTTAGTATATTGATGATTCCACTTGCCACACCTAGCTACAATTTCATCATTCTTTACTAATATTTAATTTATTCTTTATTATTTTCTCTATTTATAACTTTTTTTGCACTGGTTTATTTCGTTATTTTCAATTGAAGATATGGAGTTACACATTCAGATTTGATTAAGAGTAATTGAACGCCACACCAGCGAGCCCCTGCAAACTTCACGGGTGCGCCCCGTAGAATATCACAGTCAGCAGGTGGATAACTTTGGGTAGGTTGGCTTATGTTTTGCTCTATAATATAATTAGCTTTACTGACTGTTTAAAACAGTAAACTTTATAAACTTTTATTTTATTTCAGTTGTAGTCTGTGCCAAACTGGAAGCTGTGGGAGCTAACGGACCCATGTTTTTCTTTGTTTATCAGGTAACCATTATCTTTTCGGTCGTAACGTATGTTAGCATCTCTGTTAGCATGTAAGTAGAATCACAGTCTGCAGGTGGATAACTTTGGTTGTAGTCTGTGCCAAACTGGAAGCTGTGGGAGCTAACGGACCCATGTTTTTCTTTGTTTATCAGCGCACCAGCAATAAAAATCTCCGAAAGAGACTGCAGAGACTGTCCGTGTCATTTAAACCGAAACCCAATGCATGAGAACCGCTACACGTAGAAAAACTTTGGAGGCAGCAGGTTTACAGGCAGTCTACAGTAATGAATAAAGATCTAAGATTATTTTTGTAGCCCTATGGAAATTTAGGCCTAACAATTAAAAGTTAATTAATTTATAAATTGGAATTAATAAATATTATAAATAGAAAGATAAGTAGGATAAGTTCATAGAATAAATAGGACTGAAAAGGTTATAAACTATGCATATGTTATATATGGCATATTGAATAGAGTTTCATGGTTCAATTAAGGTATTGAGTTATTCACATGATGTAAATTGTATTTTGTTTTCTTCATCACTACATTCATGATGTTGGAAATGTTTTAAGAATGTTAGAATGTAAAGTTTGCATTTTGCAGTTTGCATTATGTTTAAGCCAATGAGAAACGAGTGTAAGGTGAAGTGTCACGAGGGACGAGGGGAACGTACGTGGGGCATGCACGAGGAAGAGAGGAAAATGGTGAAAAGGTAAAAAGACGGGTTGAGATGAGCTCCGCGACACAGATATATTTTACTTGAGTACTCAGTAAATCATTACGGTTGTTAATGTGATAAGAGGCACGACTAGTGACTCTTACGGAAGCATAGCACAGTAGTGTAGTTGTGTTAGGGGGCTTTATTTCGAACTTGGACAGAAACACCGAAGTGCGCTGGAAAGCAAGCTCGGCTAGAGCTAGTTGGTAGTCGTGGACTTTGCTCAAGGTGTCCAGCTCGGACGCCTTAGATGCTCATCGTCTGGACTGCTCGGCGGCACGCACAAGGACCGGGGGACGGAAGAGTCCAGCGGACTACGCCGATTCCCGGACTTCTCGGTGGACTGTCTGTGGGACGTCTACCCTTTCCATCGGCACCCTCGCGGCGAGGACGGCGGCCATTGGGGCTGGTGGAAAGTTTCCTGTGGGTTCTGCGCATTGGCGCGAAGTAGCTTCGGTGTTGTGGCTCCTATGATCCCGAGCGTCATACCAGGCCTGCACCGTTTGACTCATTGGGTACCCAATATATTATTTAGTTATAGTTGCCGGCTTTAGGGTTTAGAGTGTTTTGGAATACGGTTTAATGTAATGTGTGTACTTTTGGGGGGGTGATGGACAATAACTTATATGCGTAGTTGAACTATATAACTGTTTTTTTCCTAATTGTGGTTGTATTTATGTACCTATATTTTTTATAAATAGTTAAATTGATCTGTATGGTGTTTGCTTGGTTTTCTATGAGTAATGCATAGCCATATCTAATAGACAACATATTACAGTTTACTATCTGGGGTGACTGAAAGGTAATAATTTAAGTGGAAAACTGATTATTTGGAAGGTGGGTAATTATGTCATACTCAGTGGTTATTGACTCCAGTTAGAGACAAAGTAAACAAACCATTATAGTTAGAGATAACATTTTAAGTAACAAATTCAGGTTAGCCACCCCTAGGATTTGCCTAAAACAGCAAAAGGGTGCTACATTTTGGTTGGACTTGATTAGCTCAGAGAAATATTTACTTCTCGCCTCTCTAACTATATTATTATGCGATTTTAGTAAAACCTTTTAATGTGTGAGGTACATTTAGTGTCCAGTCTTTTTCCACTTCCGTTCAATTTCCCTGCACTCTCTTTTAAGACAGCGATGTCCCTGTTTAACAAGGGAACATCGCAGTTCTGAACTTCACTTTGGTTTTAGTGGGGGCGATAGTGTCTAAGGCAGAGGTGCAGAGCTGGTTAAAGTTTACCACCAAGATGTCAACATCGGAAATGTTAGGGCGAGAAGAGTTTAATTGAAATAATGATACAGATTGATACAGATTCCTCGCTTAGAAAACAGGAGGTCACAGATCGGGTTTGGGTAGCACTTGAATGATTCAGGGTGGTGTCAAATACAACACACAAGTGGTCAGACACAGCAGGATTAATTATGTTTACAGTGCGAGTGTCAAGACCAGTAGTAAAGACTAAATCTGGGGTATGTCCAAGTGTGTGTGTGGGTAGTGAGACATGCTGTCTCAAAGCAGAGGTCTTCAACAGGGGGTCCGCGGAGGTACTGCAGGGGGTCCCCGAAATCTTTGGTTGATCATTAGACAATTAAAAAAAAATAATAATAATCCCAACAATTTTTTCCCACTAATTAAAATGTCTTCAAATGCACATTAACATGAATCCAACATATTGTAGCGAACAGAGAAATGGAGGCAGAACACGCCATCTTTCAGTCAGCAAAGCACACATTCAGCTACACACAGTAGCTACTGTATCTCAAGCTAGGCACCGGTTCAATCACAGCACGAGACTACCCCGGACCTGTCCCACCATAATAAATGGATCGTTTTGTAACTCGACCAAAAAAATCCACAAGCGCAAGAGAGATACCATCCACCTCAGAAACTACCAGTGAAAATGAAAGTGGCGAGGTGGAACCTGCTGCTGATGTAGCAGCAGCTAATAAGGGTAAGTGCAAACGAGAGAAGACCCGAAAATATGCAGATAATTATCTGGAGTTCGGATTTACCTTCAAGGAGACAGGTGGCATTGAATTTCTAATGTGTGTCATTTGCTCTCTGCGCTACTGTACCATTCTGAGGTTCCATGGCTTTCACATGGAACATTGTTGTCACGTGTGTTGGAGTTACGAAAGTCTATTTGGGAGTTTTTACTTCTCCAAAAGTGCACAGAGCTGGCTGCACTTTTCAGTGACAATGTTTGGGTCACCAAACTTGCCTATCTTGCTGATGTTTTCGCTGAGCTGAACAAACTGAACCGTTCAATACAAGGTCGCAATACACATGCCATCTGTATGACAAAATGGAAGGCTTTAAAAATAAATCAAAAGCTGGAGGGAGCTCATCGGGGAGGAAATATTTTCCATGTTTCCATCAGTGGATGAGCTGGGAGATAGTGCTGTGCTCTCACCCCCCGTAACACCCCCCCCAATTGTTGCGCATTTGGAGGCGTTCGAGGGACAATTTAGCCACTACTTTTCTGAGGCTGACTCCTGGTGTAGGGACAAGACGTAGATACTGTTTCCATTCACAGACAACGCAGCAGACAGCACACACCTGACAGTGACAGAGGAGGATCAGCTAATCGAACTATCCACTGACAGTATGTTTCAGACACATAAATGACACAAAACCACTCACCCAGTTCTGGATCTCTTGCCAGAAAGACTTTCCACAATTGGCAGCAAAAGCTATGATGAGCCTTTTGCCCTTTGCAACAACCTATCTTAGCGAAAGTGGATTTTCCTCACTCAGTCAGACATCTCACTAGTGTGAGAGTATGTGTGCCATCCACAGATGGCTTGAGAATTCACTGTCCCTTCTATATAAGTTAAAACTTGAATCTGTGAATTATTTTAATAGCTCTGTGTTGTGTGCAAGATGTATTATATATGTATGATTCATAAATGGCAGTGGCACGGCCACCCTGTACCTTGCACATGTTTAAAATAAAAACATGAATATATTAACCTGTGTATTGTTTGAATAGCTTAGTATTGAATGCGCAATAACAGAGTAGCTGTTGATGTTTATACACGGCACTAGGCCCAGATTAATATAAAATAGAATTGTAGGCCATAGGGGGGTCCCTGCTCCAGCTCTCCATCAGCTTGGGGGTCCCTGGCCTGAAAAACATTGAAGACCCCTGAGCTAAAGGACTTGGTGAGATTAATGAAGGCAGTGGCAGCAATACTAGCAGCATTGTCAATGTGGAAATTAAAATCACCCAACACTACAATTTTGTCATATAGTTCAGAAACATGAGGTGAGTAAGTCTGAGAAATCCACTATGAAACTAGGATTATTTTTTGGTGGGCGGTAAATAACCAGGCAGAGTCCTAGAGGTACTGAGCTTATCATACAAGCAAGTAATTCAAAGGTAGAAATGCTTAGGGCAAAGAGTACATTTGTCATAAGAAGTTGAAACATTTCATTGCTGCTAATACAGTAAAAAAAGTCACGAGAACAAGTTTCAAGCATTTCAATTGCTAGGTTAACCATTGCTAGTATACAACATCTCTGATGAAGTGCCAAAGAGCGATTAAAGTGCCAAGTTACAAAAAGCGATTAAAGTGCCAAGATGTACAACAAATAAGAGCATGAGGGTTTTTTTTAAGAGGATGGATGTTATGCACAGTTCAGGTGAACAAGTGGGTCTTGAGTCTCTTCTGGAAGATGGGGAGTGACTCTGTACTCCTAACATTGGCAGGGAGCTTGTTCCACCACTGAGTTGCCATAACGGAGAAGACCTTTTACTCTACCAGCCGACCAGCTGAGGAACACTAGAATATACACACTTACGCTCACACACACGCATGCATATGCACACACACGCATGCATATGCACACGCACACACACACACACACACACACACACACACACACACACACACACACACACACACACACACACACACACACACACACACACACACACACACACACACACACACACACACACACACACACACACACACACACACACCCCTATCACATTTAGTCAAGTCTGGTTACTTATGAGTCTTACAGGGTTCACCAGCAAGTAAAATACATTTACAGTAAAGCCCCCCCAAATCCTCCAGCTCTAACATCTGTAGTGTGGTTGATATGGTGCTGGGAGTGGTCTGAGTAGAATGATATGTGTTCCTTTCTTCAGAGAACTACCACACTTATGTTCTGATTATCTGTAGTGGGTATAATACACATTTAAAATCAATAGCCTGATTGTTAACACTGGCAATCTATTTATTCGTATTGCTCTTCATTACAGTCTGAAAAGGCTTCACATGCCCACATTATACGAATGTAAATATTATTCATTATTTATTTATTTAAAAACAATTCAAATGAAAAGTCATCAAAATGAGGCATGGAAGTCAGTCTTTCTGTTGATAATGTAAGCTTCACATAAGACTGCTCTCAAAGGTCCCATGTGATTGGCAACTTTCATATTCACATCAACATTGCATTAACATATCTTCAACAATGAAACGACCATCACGTTGCTGTAAAACTCTGGGGTCTCTCCCTTTTCTGTCTGGTCAAGGTCCCTGAAAGAAGACAGAGGAGATATGAACTTCGGTCACCCTGTGAAGATGATCCATTGTGTTGGTGAAGTCTCAAAATATACTTTATTTTGACCAGAGTAAAGGACCTCATCAGTCTGATCTGATTGGACACTGGAGCCAGCCAACCAGTGAGGCACTTCCTGGTTCTTTGAGACGGAGATGTGGATGTTGGCATAGAGATGGTCATCCTGCTCTTCTATTGGTTTGCTCCGTGCTGCAGGAGCCTGGCAATTGGTCAGAGCTGAGACGTTTTCATACACAGGAACAGGAGGTAGCTGATGGGGAGTGAGTACATACAGAAAACACTTCAGACAGTCCTGAAGATCACTTGTTCAAGGTTCATTCAGAGACCCTTGGTGGTGACTAGTGGTCCCACCATGCAGGCTAAAGGCGGCACTTCAAGTCCTTCCTGCAAGGTTCCCTACAGCTGTTGAGGCTGGTAAGACTGTTAGACCTCATTACTTCAATTAATCCATCTCTTCATTCTGTTCACTAGCAGATGTCTCCCAGAATCCAGTTTGTCCTCTAGATCTCACCCTAATAGCAAACATCACTTCAAGTCATGACTCTTAAATCAGAGATGGGGACGATGACTTCAACTGAAGTTTCCATCCTCAGATGACCACACCGTAACATAGTGGACAGGTGTCATGGCAACAGACTGCCCCAGAGAAAGGATACAGCCAAGACTAATGCTCATGGAAAATGGATTGGTTTGGTTTGATTTCAGGTTATAAAACACAACACATCCTGGAGGTTAGCGCTTGAAAGTGTTGAACACTTAATCCAAAGTGGACCTTAATGTCACAACAACCACATTAAAAACAGACACATCAGAATACATATTGCACAACTTCCCTAATTCAGATTAAAAGTACATATATAACTCAACAAGTTAAACAGCAGTGTGAACCACAACTATAAAACCTGTACCAAGCACCGGAGGTGCTCTCTCCCCCTGTTCTTATCCAGCTCTGTGCTGAGGCTCTGTCACATGTACAATGGGAGATCATTCCATCATGCAATAACAGTGGAGAAAAGGGAGTGCCTTGCAGTGTTTCTTACCCGGGAAACACTACAAGATATGACACTAGTGCACTAGTGACCATGTTGCTGATGCACCATGTCAATATGGCACATCAAGTGGCCTCATTAAACTCATTAGGTCCTAATTTTGCATAACCTGCTGTCTATTTTTATAGTTTTTTTTAGTTGTAGTTTTAGAGCGCAAGTGAGTGGCCTTGGCTAAGCAGGAAGATTGGTAGTTGGGGTTCCCGGTAGGGGCAACGGTAAGCTATGTGTAACCCAGGTCCCATGTAGTTAAAAGATAAAGCTAAAGTGGTTAATACGATGAGACTGGGCCTGGGCTCGTAGGAAAAACTACAACTTTTGAATGTTACTTTAAGAGTGTACCTTTAATAAGGTTTGTTATTTTAATAATGACCACCACTGTTCTTTAAATTCAATGAACCCCTCAAAGGCATTTATTCATAATAAAATAAATGTCTCTTTTGAATATGAAATAAAATAATGAAATAGCACTGAATTACTCAATTGTAAATAAAAGATCTTCAAAATAAAATTCAGTTTCTTTTTGTTTCACACTTTCTTTAACTTGAAAAGAAAAACACCTTTTCGGTTTGATCCACTTGAAATAAAATACCTCAGTATCTTTTACACAGCAAAACACTTTCAAAAAGAAAACCCTTGTTTATATAATTCTAATTAATAATATTCAATACTTTTCGAAATCATTCAAATTACCTTTCAAAACAGTAGGGGAGCGCCGGGTCGTTTGAAACACTTTTCAGTTAAACGTCTTTTTCAAAGATGACATTACGTATACAAATAATTTGATCATGTGATTAACAACTCACATGTGTACTCTCTTAGTTACATGTGTAATTTAATACATATGTTGGATGATCAAGTTGTTTTTTAACTTTGAACGTAAGTTGACATTTGTTTCAAACGCCCCGCCTAGTCGGGACGGTTGAAACACAAATGAGGGACGGATGAAACACCTTATTTTAAACAGAAACTATTGAGCTTACTATTTTTTTTATGCAACATACCGGACAACATACTAGTGTACTCGTCATTGCTCAAATTTCACATTATTTCTCATAATATAAATAGGTTAAAAAAAAAAATTTGTCAACCGGAAATCACGATGATTACAGCTGACCTTTATGCACGCGCACCCATTGATCTATAACGTGTGTTTCAATCGCCCCGACAGCGACTAATAACACATAAACCTTTTTTGCCACTAAACTTCAAAACTCTGACATTGCACACTTTAGGACATGTTTCATTACTAATTCACCTGTTGTATAGTCATATTATTATTGCATGAAACAAAACATACAAGTGTTTATTACAAAAAACTACCGCACAGAAGATTTTACATACCGCATTGAAAAACAGGTTCGCCGGGATAAAATTTGAACGGCATGACGTTATCACGCGAGATTTCGCGTGTTGGTCAGTCTTGCGGGCTGAACGTAGTGACGAAATTTGACGTGTCAGTACTTGCGTGGTTTTCGAGGAAATCGCTGTGTTTCAAACGTCCCGTGTTTCAAACGACCCGGCGCTCCCCTAGGTTTAGATTTACATGCAACCACTAAAAACTGTAGTGGCCGTTTCACTCAGGGCTGAGTACAAATAAAAGCACGTGCAGGGTATGTTAATACTCACGAATCCGATTCAAAGGGTAAATTGGTAGGGGTAGAATGGGAATGGGGATGAGGGTCTCACGATGACAATGGCACAGTCAATCCAAAACACACGTGGGCAATGGCGCGGCGAAGTCGCACAGCAGGACACGACACGCCCGAACACGGACGAACAACAGGACCATCAGTTGGAAAACCCGGTCTCCCTCTCTCTCCAACGTTCGTCTCCTCTGGCAGTTCACACAAAAGTTGATATCTATCTATGATAAAACTTAGATGCTCCCCACACCACGATGCCTCCTTTCTTAGCTCTCGGTCGACTACGTGTTTTCTTCTCATGCGTGCTCAATACCTCCCAACACTACCTGCGCCACCAATCCCGCCCCTTTTACAGATGCTTTACTTTGATTGGCTTGCGACTATTACTTCAACCAAAAGCAAACAGGAATACGATGATTGACAGGTAACAGGTTAGATTGCCCATGTAACACGGCTTCTTCCTCTCTTCTAGGCTCTCTGATCAGATATTTTAACCAACTTAATGAACTAAAAGGACTTTTATGAATTTATCTCTTAATTGTGAACAGTCCTATTTATTAAACGTTACATATTATATTTATGCTTTTAACCAGCACACATTTTAACCATTTTAAATATTATGAACTCTTTATTTATTAACTTTGTAAATATAGCATGATATTATACTGTTAGGTTATTTTTTATGCTCTGTAAGCTTATATGATTTTTATACAGGGCTACATATGGTATGGCAGGCGCTAAATGGTGAGGTTCAGAGGGAATTGTGCAGTGGTGGCATAGAGGGGTGTGTTTCCAGGACGCTAGAATATACAGTTAAGCCTTCTTGAGGTGTTGTGGGCCTAACTTAACGAAACACCGGTGAAGGAAGCTGCCCACTTGATAACCCCAATGATGTGCCGTATACCACTGTTGACTAGGCGAGGTAATGGGTGAATGGTGCCACCTGAGGAATGACTCCATAGATTTATGATGGCGTTGCCTGATGTCTGCTATGGTGTTGCACCTAATGGTGGTTATGTCACTCGCATGTTGTATGCTTGGTCTTATCTGAGCTGGCCTCCTACATATGTTTACCTTGGATGATGGCACAAGGAACAGTAACATCTTGTTGTGTATTAATGAATTCTAATAAGCCACTGTACCAGACATGGCATGCACAATCATTCTGCTCCCTCAACTTGTGAATTAATAACTCTCCATGGGACATATTATGCAGTTGTTACCCTGTTCCAGCAGCTCTTTCAGTATTTTACAGGTACAAAATGTTAACATATTTTGTCTTCAACCAACACCATCATAAAATCTACAAATGATGCTCGATCCATAGACAAAACCTCCTCACCTCCTCCACGGTCTCTGGCCTTCCTCCCTGTTCACATGATTTTCTGGAGGCCCTCTTTCTTCTGGTGAAGAGAACAGAGAAATGAAGAAGCATCAGGAGAAGTGAAGGAATGTAAAATGAGAAAGAGAGAGAATATCTCACCTCATCCAGAGGAAGACGAGGAGGAGTATGGGGGCCAGTACGACAACAATGGTTCTTACAGCTACTGTTGCTGTCAGTGATGATGATGATGATGATGATGTCACTGGAACATAGTCATTTAATTTCAAACACTGATAACAAACTGCAACATAACAGGCCAATGTTTCACTGTGTGCCTGTGACTGTCTGTGTGTGTTTTTAAAATTAAGAACTACCTTTAATGAACAAAAAGCTGGAATTATGACGCCCAATTGCATTATGAGCTTGGCAGGAATAGTATCCTCCAAGCTCAGATGTGATATTAGTGATGGTGTAGTTCTGTCCTGATTCTTTCACTGAGACTTCATGTTCCTTGAACCAGGTGTACTGAGCTACTGGGTTGGCATCACTGCTGCAGCTCAGAGTCACTGAACTGCCCTCCTCTATTTCACCAGAGGGACTTGATAACACAGATGTGTGTTTAGGTCCATCTACAGGTCATTGTAAAAAAAACATGAAAACATGGTGAACATTTATATTGATGAGAATTTAAAGTAGATGTTGTAGAAGTGGATATAATGCAGGATTAAGATGATGAATATCAATATTGATGTGTTTTACTCACATTGTACATTAATAGTGAAGAAGACCATTCTTATCCCTATTATATTCCTAGATTCACAGATATATGTTCCAGAGTCTGAAGACAGGATGTGGCTAAAGACAAGATTTTCTCCCTGGTTCATGTCTGTGGTGGAAGCATCTGTATTACCCTTGAACAAGGTGCACTGAGCTGTTGGGTTGGCATCACAGCTGCAGCTCAGAGTCACTGAACTGCCCTCCTCTACTTCACCAGAGGGAATCACGGTCACTGACGGGGTCTTTAAAGCATCTGTTAACAGTCACATTTCATGTTTTATGTAAATAGGGATACAAATAATGACATAAATGAAAAATAATACATGTATCAGGGGAGACGGTGTATAGGGGCGATTTGGTGACGCACTACTGGGAGAAAGAGGAGTTGTTTTCTAACCAATTCCAAAGATCCTTAAATATTCCTTTCTCAACAGTCTCTGCCAATTCTATAACAGCAAAAGTAGTTATCCGTGTTCTAGACATATTATCATTGTCCAATCAGAATTGTCAGATTCGATTTGTGTGTTTTAAATTTTAGATTTCATTGACATGGAAAATCGCCCAAGAATTCTCCCATTGACTCTCATGTTAAAAGTTTTTTTTTTTTTTTCCTGAAAATTACCCTCCAATGCATTTTGAATAAGGATTTTGGAACTCGCCCTAATGCGCTTCCGTCATACTTAAAGGGATATTCCGCCATTTTTGGAAATAAGCTCATTTTCCACCTTCCCTCGAGCAAAACAATCGATCTTTACCCTTTTCCCGTTCATCCAGCCGTTCTGTGAGTCTGGCGGTACAACTTTTAGCTGTAGCTTAGCATAGATCATTGAATCGGATTAGACCATTAGCATCTCGCCCGCTAAGAAGTGACTACGATTTCTGGAATTTTTCCCATTTAAAACTTGTCTCTTCTCAAGTTTGAAAGTGCAATAAGACCGACGGAAAATGAAACGTGGCGATTTTCTAGGCTGATTTTACCCGGAACTATACTCTCATTCTGGCGTAATAATCAAGGAAAGTTGCAAAGGTACCATGGGCGCAGTGATATGACGCGCCTCAAAGTATAGTCCCGGTATACCACCGGTAATAGCAGGTAATCACGTTGGTTGTATTGCCGGAAGAAGCCTACAGGGACTATTGAGGCGCTGCGTCATATCACTGCGCCCATGGTACCTTTGCAACTTTCCTTGATTATTACGTATTTTTCTTGGATTGGTGGACTTTGTGGCACACAACGTTTTTGATGAGTATGTTGTAAATGTTGTGAAATCTCTTGACCCTCTTGATCCTTGGTCAGTTAATACATACTTGACTTAATATGCTGCCCCTGTCTTTATGTGGTTGCTGGACACATCTTGTGTCCTGATTAGCTATTTTACATCATACAACATTAGATTCATGTAAATAACTAATTGTGGAGCTGCACCATTTGTGTTTTTTGTTGTTGCCATCTAGTGGACACAAGAAGGACTCTGTATGAGTTAATCATCTAACAACACATTGATACTGTCTTACTTAATGCACCTATTGAGTGGGTCACCTTAATCATTATCAGATAAATTGCCCCCCCCCCCCCCCCTGAGATTTTCTTTAGGAACCGCCACTGATATGTATGCACAGGGTACAGTATGTGTGTATGTATGTGTGTGTGTGCGCATGTCCTTCACATATCTCTAGAACCGTTCATCTGATCTACTTCACACTTGTCGTGTGTATTGCTGGGGACTCGAGGAAGTGCAGTGTCGAGTCATTTGGACACACGACACGTTCAATATGAATAAACTTTGAACAAAACAAACAACCAGTGGCCCTCTGTGCAGCAGCGGGGGCGGGGCTTCAGGGCTCCAGACTTCACTTGGTCACTGTACTTGGATGCTGGATATACAACCATTATATTATTACTCTAACTATAGTTAGTAGAGGCTCTATATGTCTGTATGTCCTTCAGTGTTCTGGACAACTGTTCATGTTCGACCTCACACTTGCCGGGGGTATTGCTGGGATCACAAGGAAGCGCAGTGTCATGTGGGAAGTTTGGATGAGCGGCTCTCCAGAAAGCTGCAAGCAGCAATATGGGAGGCCAAGCAATCAGCCCGTTCTGAACAGGTCCATTCTGAACTGGCCCCATAAAAGCTCCACTACATTGTGTATCATGTCAGTGTACTGCGAAGTTGACTTACACACTAAAGGAGATTGGAGATGTTCGTATCCTTCAACAGCACATGAACAGCTGTCTGCAGTCTTAATGTAGATCCAGTTGTACTTTGTACCCCTTCCTACTTTCTTTCCATTCCTGAACCAGATGTAGGGAGGGTCACCAGCTAGACCACACATACTGTGACACTCCAACGTTGCCCAGGCAGAAGAGATAGGGAAAGGAAAGAACACCGCCACCTGGAGATCTGGGTGTGAGAACAAATTACACAAAATTATTCTAAATAATTAAGATAACACACAACATAAACCTTCTAGATCCATCCACCCACCCACACTACACACTAGAGGATGGATACCCGACCCGAGCCCAACAGGCAGGGTTGGGTTCTGACAAATATTTAGAAATTATGCTCAGGTTTGGGTCGGGCTCGGTCACATCTGCGCAGTTTTAAATTTTAAATTTACCTGCGTGTTAACCCGCGCATGTTGTGCTCATCTGTTTTTTGACATTTCCAAATGCCTTGCAGTTGCTTACTAAGGCGGGCTCTCATAAACACAGATGTAAATGTGTCATTAGTGACAAAATTAACTGTCTGTGTCGAGTTCCGACATAAAAAGGTTGATGCTGAGACAGGTTTGGGTCGGGTCGGTTACTGTTCTGTCGGACACTGGCCGGGCTAGAACAGAAAATTCCTCCCCGATCCGCACTCTAAATATTCACACACACACACGCACACACACACACACACACACACACACACACACACACACACACACACACACACACACACACACACACACACATACACAAAGACATTCTACACTCATAATCAGAGTGTAAAAAATAAGTTTACCTGTTACAGATAATGTCACTCCAGGGTCACCAGTATATTCCCCACCTGGTTGGGGTGTTGTGAACCTAAACTTGTAGACAGCAGAGTCACTCTGTCTCAGGTCTTCGATTGTCAGGGTACACTTTCCATGACATCTGGAACTGGTACAGCTGATCTCTCCACAGCTGTATTCAACACGACCTCTATAGTCTGTATCATGCTGTAGATCAACATGCTGGTGATGGTTCTCTCCATTAGTAATCCACGGTGTTGTGACTGTGGTAGGGGGGTACTGTACGTTGTGAGGGTATTTAAAGGTGCAGCTGATGTCAACCATTGATCCTCTTAAAGCGCAGACATTACGAGATGAGTAAGTAACTGTCCAGTCACCATTACCATGCAGTGCTGTAAAAAACAAACACATCTCAGTGAGAATTAACAGGACACAGAGGTTCAACTGATGACAAGACCAGAAGACACATGGAGAGATGGAGGCTGTTGGGTGGAGCTGGAACGACAGATACATGCTGAACACTGAGCAGTGTATCAAGGGGAAGGGGGGGGGGGGGGGGAAATACAGAAATAAGAAAAATACGAAACAAAACTTGAGATTCTGGAATTACATCGCTGTTTAGGTTTATTTTATTTTTTACTTAATTCACATTGGGTTATTAAGTTTCCAAATATTTGGAAGCCCTTCATTTGCAACACGTTATGCTGTTTATTGAAATTGAGCCATGAACATTTTCCAATAAAGGTACATAAATGAACCATTAATGAACATTAGTTCATGCAGTAATAAGCAGTACCATTAATAGGAGGAAGCAAGCAGACACCATTGATAGGAGCCTAGAATGACTTGTGAATAAGAGAGAGAGATGTCTGGTCTCTTTTATATGAATCAGGGCATTATGTCTACTAACACCATTGGATTGGGGGCTCTAGCCCTACAGGAGTGTTATCATCAAATGCTCAATTGAAACAAAATTGAAACAAGGCGTTGCTATGAACTCATCTCAATTCAGAGACGGGATGCAAACTTGGCCATGAAACTTATCAACAGGGGGTACTTTGGGGTCACTCTGAAAATCTCAAGTCTCTCAGCAAAAGGGAGCTGCTAACAGCTTACCCTAAACCGTGAACCCCCCACCCTGATAGTCCCAGAGGGCAAAGGTTTGGTTTGGGGGTACCAGTCATGCCCTGGAATAAGGTAGTCAAAGCTCAGGGCGGCAGGACCTTCCTGTCTCCAAAACAGCCTCTTACACAACATTCTGATCAAATTAAACCTTCTGAGTGGCTCTATCAAAAAAACAGCCTATTTGGGTCTACAATGTCCCACTAACAACCATTGAGGGCTTCGAGCGTAAGGTAGGTAGCTTCCTTCACAGGTGGTTGGGCCTACCAAGAAGCCTCAGCAGCATAGCCTTGTATGGGCATAAGAACAAGCTGCGACTTCCCTTCAGTAGTCTGTCGGAGGAGTTCATGGTTACCCGTGCAGAGAGGTGCTGCTGTACAGAGACTCGAGTGACACCAAAGTCTCCTTAGCTGGGATTGAAGTGCGGACTGGTCGGAAGTGGAAAGCCCAGGAGACGGTTGAGCAAGCTGAGGCGCGGCTGCGCCACGGTGTTCTGGTGGGAGCAGTGGCGACAGGCCGGGCAGGGCTTGGGAGCAACCCAGGACCTTGGTACAACAAGGCCCGGGGGAAGGAGAGGCGGCAGCTTATCCAGGAAGAGGTTCGAGCAGGGCTGGAGGAGACCCGCTCAAGCAAGATGGTCGGGATGAGACAACAGGGGGCGTGGACTAGATGGGAGCAGACACTGGATAGGAAGATTTCTTGGTCAGAGCTTTGGAAGGCAGAGCCATTCCGGATAAAGTTTTTGATCCAGTCAGTCTACGACGTCCTCCCCAGCCCATCCAACCTCTTCTGTTGGGGCTTGGCAGAAACACCTGCTTGCCATTTGTGTCAGAGGAGAGGATCACTGGAGCACATCCTAAACTGTTGCCCGAAAGCCCTGGGCGAGGGGCGCTATTGTTGGCGCCACGACCAGGTGCTGAAGGTGATAGCAGATACCATCTGCTCGGGGATCTCACTCAGCAAGCAGCAACAGCCAGCTAGGCATTCAATCACCTTTGTTAAATCTGGTGAGAAGCCTCAACACCGCCCAGGCCAAACTGGGGGGCTCCTGACAACAGCTAGGGACTGGCAGCTGAAGGTGGACTTGGGGAAACAGCTTAAATTCCCAGAGACCATCGCAGTGACCACATTTAGGCCGGACTTGGTTCTTATGTCAGAATCAACAAGGCAGGTGATACTGCTGGAGTTGACTGTGCCCTGGGAAGACCGGATGGAGGAGGCATTTGAGAAGAAGAGGGCCAAGTATGAGGAGCTGGCAGGCGAATGCCGGCGCAACGGATGGAAGACTCGGTGCAGTCCCATTGAGGTTGGATGCTGAGGTTTCGCAGGCCAGTCACTCTGCAGGGCCCTCAAGTTGTTGGGAATAAGGGGACTGCACAGCAAGAAAGCCATCAAGAACACCACTGATGCTGCTGAGAAGGCATCAAGATGGCTGTGGATCAGGAGGGGTGATCCGTGGGCCACACAAGCTACCATGACACAAGCCGGGGTCTGATCACCCCCGGTTGGGTCGCCTGGGCGAGGGTGTCTGATGTTGAGAGACTGAAACACTCTATGACCTCAGGTTACATCACTGATGATGTTTCTAGGTTGCACCAGAGGGTGTATATTAAACCAGGGTAATGCAAAGCTAAAAATAAGAATTTCTGACATGTCATTCCAAGGACCCAGGGGAACATGTGCATGAATTTTGGCATCTCCAGTCATCTCCAAAGGGCGGGACAAGGGGCATGACCTCCAACTGTACAGTCAATGGGAAGAATACAGCAGGCGGTTTCAAGGTCCCCATTTTCAGTGGGATGGAGATGGAAATTTCTGCCTGTAGGCGTGTAAACACAGCTGGCCTGTTGATGTGTTTTTCAAGTTTGAGGTCAAAAGGAGCCTGCACCACGCCCCTTATGGGTCAAAAAAAGGTCAATGTGTAATTACATTTTTTGTTATTCATTAGAGGTTCAGATATGTTTTTGGATCCGTAGGGTGTAGGACAGGAAGAATTTCAGCTCAAAATCTTGCAAGCCAGCCATCATGAGATGGAGCATTGATTTTCAAGTCACTTCCTGTAGGGCCAGAGCCCCACATTTAGGCGTATATGTCCATTCACATGAAAGGCACCCCTCACTTGTATGTGTCCTTGACCCGTTAGTCACCTACTCATTGCATCACTCCCTGTAGGGCTATGGCTTTCTCATTGCTCATTCTCGTCTGCTGTAAATCCCTCTTTCAGGCTTGTAGGGGTACTCAACTCAACTCAACTCAAACTTTATTTATAAAGCACATTTAAAAGCAACCAAGGTTGATCAAAGTGCTGTACAGTACTGTATACATACACACCATAATATACACAATGCCATAATCAATTATAGTAACATATATAACATAATATACCTATAAATACAATCTATATAAATATATATATATATATATATATATATATATATATATATATACAGATACATATATACAGATATACACTATAATGCATAATATATCAATCAATCAAGAAATTAAGATAAGTGCTAGGATACTTAAACTTGGTTAAAAGCCAGGAAGAAGAAGGGTGTTTTGAGGGAGGATTTAAAAACCTCAAATGATTTGGCTGAACAGATGTGCCAGGGCAAGTTATTCCAGAGCCTAGGGGCCGTCGCCACAAAGGCTCGGTCACCTTTGGTTTTCCAAAGGTGCAGCAGCTGCTGATTGGAAGATCTCAGTGTTCTGGCGGGGGTGTGGATACGGAGAAGCTTGGTCGAGTACTGGGGGGCTAGGCCATTGCGAGCTTTAAAAAAAAAACAGTAAAATTTTAAAGGTCCCATATTATGCCCCTTTTCCACAAATTAAAATAGTTCCCAGGTGTGTTAAAGACATGTCTGTGACATGCTTTGGTCAAAATTGCCTTTGGATCAAATATTGTAGGTCTCTCTTCATCACCTAAAAACAGCTCTGTTCAAAACGGTCTGTTTCAGGGCCTGTCTCTTTTATGTAAATGAGCTACACCAGACCACGCCCACCTTTAGAGAGACTCTAGTCTCTCTAAAGGACTCTAGTTCAACCCTACCAGTTTGAGCCTGAATCTAACCCAGAGGGAGAGACGCCGGCTGAAATTCTTACTCTGCGGCTGCAGCAGGAGGTTTCTGAATGGTAAGTTACATATATCATGCGACTTTATATATTTAATTTTTTACGTTCTGTGTGTTATTACACTGTCACTTACATGTTAGCTCCTGCTAACGGTTACGTCTTCGCTGTATTTTTGTTACTTCGAGCTTTTTTGGTGAATGAGCAATTTTGTAAATAGTGTAGTAACATTATACTTATCTCTCTTGACTGTATTCTTGCTATCTACGGATAAATGTATAATGTAGAAACTAGTAGGCTATCAAACGATGCTTGCATAGTAGGCCTAACCTAAATTCTATATTTTGCAAAGTTTGTGATAGTTTTAGCAGAGGTGTTTCATCGTAACAGCGCCCTGACGTTTGTTGTTCAAGGTCTTTAGGATTTACTTTTGTATTTCAGCATAAATATGTCTGCCTGTATCAGTAATGTGTCATTCTGGTAGAAAATCGAGGCAGTGTAATGTTGATTAAAATGCCACTGTTCTCCATCTCAACATTATTCAAATGTCACAAGTTTTATGCACTTAACATGGTTAGGAAAATCTTACTTCTTATCCAACTATGCTTGTGTACTTGCATTCAAGTGAAATTCTAACTTATTTTCTTTTGACAGTTGTTTGTGTGGAAACTGCAACACCATGCCCACAGAGCAGGAACATGTCAGGAACATGTCTGCTGTCTTGAGATAGCACAGGTAGTATCTACATATTCAAAGTGAAAACTAGTTTGTCTTGATTATGGTTTATTTCATACTTATGAGACACAATGGCATTTATTGTTTGCAGTACCTTGTTTGCAGGTTACCAGACGGCTGCAGGAGGTTGAGGGGAACCTGAAATGCATGGTGGACCATCCTGGATTGGAGCCTGTATGCCTCAATGTATACTCGCTCCAGAATGCAAGCCAAATTTACAGGGCACAGTGTAGACACTTTTTAAACATTTATTGACATTGCATTACTAACAAATAAGTTATAACTGTGATAATCAAAACACAGTAGCATAACAAAATAATAGATATATATAATAGATGTGTATAGACAAGAAAAAATGTACAACTCCACATAAACACATTAAATGTTCAACGCAACGAAGCTTCTGGTGGGAGTAGGGGCAGGAGGAAACATGTCAGCCCGATGGGATGGATGGCAGGCCGGTGTTAGAGCAGGTTGACGGGTACCACGCAGGTGTAGACTCAGGGATGGAGAATCTGTAGAAACACAGAGAGTGTGTGAAAATAGTTTAGTGGTAGTAGAGGGGAGGAGACGAGAGGAGGGATAGTGCTCTTAGTAGCCATATGTTTTAGCAGGCAATCCATAAAAATAAAATGGCATACAAAACAAAAAAGTAATTGCTATATCTTGTCCAAATGCTTGAAGTCGTTACAGGTACCTTGCATATCGCTCTTTTGTGAGCTGGTGTTGGGGCTGGCTGGGACGCAGAATCCGGGTTGTCATCCCAGCTTGTGTGGTCCTTCGAATCCAAACGGAGTTTCCTGATGCCACAGGTCACTACGTGGGATTCAAACAGCTGCTTGATTGAAGCGGGACACATAACCCGCAATGACCTCCTCCTTGTCTGGCCGCTCAAACTGTGCAGCAAGGTCTTCAGGAACAGGGATTGCCAGGACTGCATCAGTGTAGGGTGCCGGGTCCATAAACACCTTCTCGAAGATGAGGTCCATCATGTCCACTACATACCCTGTTTTATACAAGAAATGCACAGACATTGTTTACTTTTTTCAGAGACTGAAAGTGTTTAGCTCATTACCTCCTGACACTTTATCTAATTTATTATTTTTCATAAGGTTTTTTTTTTGTGTGTGTGTGTGTGTGTGTGTGTGTGTGTTACTTTATACAGTTGCAGAAGTGCAACAAGTAAAAAGAAATCCTTTAGATTTGGTATAAAAAAAAAAATGGCTCTGTCTTTAGGGGTTTTGCTCTACACTCTCCCTTCAATGCCTTCGGGAAGTGCACCTTGAAGAGGGGTACACCTTGGTCCGTCTTTGCTTGTGGTCGGTTGGCGTTTTCGTTGTAGTACATTGCCGCCAAGTAGAGTCTGTAATAACAAAAGAAAAAAAACTAAAATGTCAGAAACTTTAGGCTACACACTTCAACAAAGTTCAAAGTAAGCACAATTCAATTTACCTGCAGAGCAATCCAAGAAATGGAAATACAACATTATTCGGGGCAAAGTGAAGGATGACGCTATGGAATGCCTCCAAAGATGAAGTCTGGTAGTGTGGGCTGAGTTTACCTACATCCTCCAGAATCCTTTTGTTTGCCAACACCTTCTCAAGTCTCATAGTCATAGTCAAGTCACATAAAACTAATGCTGTAAACCACTTCCTTTCCTACACAGCTTCTCAAATATCCTAAAAGAAACACACACTCATGACACTGACATATTAGAGTTACTTATGACAAAAGTGTTGACTCTGTCAGAGCTGTGACAGAGTATGCGGGGTCATAGGTAGAGTCAAGTCCTTTTGAAGCTGCTAATAAAGAGCTGTCCTCTAAAGGATCTTCCAGTTCCAGCTCCTCCTCCATGTCCATGCGAGGTCTCTTTGAAGGTCGCTTTACTGGTGTGGATGAAAACTGGAAAGGAGTTGCAGTGGATGTCCCAACACCAAAATCCTTGCAGGACACAGTAGCCTGGACACCTGTAACCAAAAATAAATTTTAATAAAGGAAAATGACCTATATGAAAATTTAAGAGAGTGAATAACTGAGCTGAGTGAAAAGTATTATAACATGTAACTCCTTACTAACTTCTTCCCAAGTAAATGCAGCCTAATGAAGCTGGCTGTATACCTGCACTCCTGTAAGAAGCCCGTAGAGTCTTGAAGGACAGCTGTGTGCCTACACGACGTGTTTCCATCTCTGTCTGGCATGCAACATCTCTTGATGCAGGAATCTGTGCCATTGATGTTTGTGATGAGCTGGTCTATAACAAGCACACAGGGGTTAGAAAAAACATCTTCTCAGAACAAATGTAATCCTCCCTCCCCCCACTATGTATCTGAGAACAGTGAGAAACATTTTTTTCACATGCATTTTAATATACCATTGACTAATGACTGAATACATAAGGTAAGCAACAAAACATAGTTTGTTTGTATGCACAGGACAGGCCAGGACAGTCTGATGACAGAGAGTTCTGAGGTTGAAGTGCTACAATAACAAAATGCACCAGAGACAGTGACATGTCTGTAGCTACGACATGTCCGCTATTCTGCTGCAGCAGAGGAAACTCTGCTGTTCTCAGCTCCACGGCCACGACCGCTAAAATGCAGTAAACCGGTGCGTGTTTATCAAAGCTTGGTCGCCGTGCAGAGGCACCAGTCGGTTTGAGCTGCGTTCAAAACGCCTCAGGCAGTGATCACTGCTCCAGTATAACCAGTACATCCAGTGAGAAACGTTCCGCGGTGCAAAAATAAGGGCAGAGGCACTAGTCGGTTTGAGCTGCGGTCGGGCTGCATTAAAACGCCTCTGATCACTGCTCCAGTATAATCGGTAAACCTGAAACTCACCCAGTGATAAACGTTCCGCGGTGCAAAAATAAGGGCGATTAAAATGCATTATTTTTGTGTCATTCATTCATCTTAATGAACGCGTTTTAACGTTTTAACGGCCCTAGTTTTAACGTAACTTTAGTATAAGGAGACTATGTCGCGGCCCAACAGTACTTTATGCTAGCTGCCATGCTAACAGGGGCCGCCAAGCCGGCTAAACAGTAAAACAGAATAAAATGTTCAAACTTACAGCTTCCACGTTCGTAGTTGGATCACGGACAGTTGGTACCAATCCATTTTTAATCCGCAGGGATTTAGCAAATCCAGTTTTATACTGTCCCTCGTTGATGAAGCAGTCCGACGTGAAATGGTTAGCACACACATACAGCACTTTGGGAACTGCTGCAGGGACATCACCATCAAAAATGAAATTCACCCATTGAGTCCTCAGAACCTCCCAAGAGGGAGGTTTATAAAGAGTTGTGTGCTCAATTGTGCAGCCAACAACAGAGCAACCACTTCTTCCAGCTCGTACCTTCGCCATTGTGCCAACCGGAGCAATGCTAGCGAGCGGAATAATGGCGGTGTTTAGAAACTTTGTTAGGGCGTGGCAAACCTTCACCGGAGGCGTTGCCACCAGCCTGAGAGGAGCGGCCGAGTCTGTTGCTGACGTCATTTGCAGACCATTTTTCAAACAGCCTGTTTTAGCGCACATTTTCTAAAGACTGAGAAAGCAAAAAAAGGAGAGGATGGAATTTTTTAATATCAGGAGGGATTGTAGACAGGCCGGGAATGCATATTATTGATAGAAAACCGCTCTAAAGTGCATTTTTCATAATATAGGACCTTTAAAATCTATTCTAAAAGCAACCGGGAGCCAATGCAGCGACGCCAGGACAGGGGATATGTGGTCGCGCTTGCATTTGCCGGTGAGGAGATGGGCAGCAGCATTTTGGACCAGCTGCAGGCGGTTCAAGAGAGAGCGGCACAGGCCAAAGTACAGTGAAATGCAGTAATCCAGTCTTGTGTTAATAAAAGCATGGATTACAGTCTCGAGATCTTTGCGTGGCAGGTATACTTTTACTTTTGCTAAAATCCTCAAATGATAAAAACTGTTTTTGACTACCGAGCTAACCTGGCGATCAAATTTCAGCCTGTCATCGAAAATGACACCAAGATTTTTTACAGAGGACCGGATGTTTGGCGTAAGGGGGCCCAAAAAGTCAACAGGAAAGTCTGCTCGACCACATCCAAACATTATGATTTCAGTTTTGTTTTCGTTTAGATTCAAAAAGTTCATGGTCATCCAGGATTTAATATCATTTAAGTAGATAAGGTAAGTAGATTTGAATATCATCAGCATAAAAATGAAAAGAAAGATTGTACTTCTTGAAAATTGACCCTAATGGTAACAAGTATAGCAGAAAGAGAATCGGCCCGAGGATGGAGCCTTGCGGGACCCCAGAAGTAAGAGGGGCTGAGGATGAGGTGAATTCACCTAGCTGCACAGAAAAACTGCGACCAGTCAAGTAGGACTGAAACCATGAGAGAGCAGAGCCTGTAATGCCCACCCACTGCTCCAGTCGTGCTAATAGAATCCTGTGATCCACAGTGTCGAAAGTAGCTGTCAGATCAAGGAGCACTAGCATAGCAGGGCTACCTGAGTCAACAGTTACCATTATATCATTAAAAACTCTCAGCAGTACTGTCTCAGTGCTATGTGATGGTTTAAAGCTAGACTGAAACTTCTCATAGATATCATTGGCAACTAGGAATGTTTGGATTTGAATAAAAACCACTTTTTCTAAAATTTTGGATACGAATGGCAGCTTAGAGATAGGCCTGAAGTTAGACAGCACACAGGAACCAGATTTTTTTTTTTGACAAGAGGCTGCAGAACAGAATGCTTGAGAGCAGCTGGAACACATCCGGTGCTTAGACTGGAATTGATAAATGAAAGTAAATCAGAGGCCACCGTACTGAATACCTTTACATACATGTACATCATACATGAATATGCAGCTTGCCATGTGTGGTATATCTTGCCGTCCTATAGAGGTCGCTATGCTATGTTAATGAGCTGGTTATTGATACAGTAAGAGTGGAAGAAGATAAGTAAAGTATAGTTGAACACTACGTGCTACGTACTTCAGCCCCGTGCTTTCCTTGACTATAAAATACAACATATTGGTGATGAGGATGGCGTTACTCAACCGTACTCCACCTCCACCATTCCTACAAACACCTGGTGAACCTACAATGACTTTTGATACCTGGGAGAGAAGTTTTGAAACGTACTTGACTGCGCTGTCTGACAAAGATTTGGCAGACAAATACAGTTGTTACTAAGACCCCACACATCAGGGGTCATTGCCTTGTGGCACTCGGAGAGGGGCTGCTCTGTCTGGTACTGGGGTCTCACCATGACTATGAATAAGTGAATTATTGGAGCTTGAGGCCTCAGGTCTGACTGGATTTGCTTTGGACATGTAGACAGTGATTTAAAAAAAGAAAGGTCACATTGATGACTTAAGTCATTTATTAATTAAAACTACACTGCATTTTTTTATTGAAACAAATGCAATTTCCCTCAGGGAACATTAAAGTATGTCTGTCTGTCTGTCTGTCTATTCTGTGGTTTGCATTCAAAAGGCACATTAGAATATGTGATTATTTCCTGGCCAGCAGAGCAGAGTTTACACCAAAAACATAATGATTTAGGGCAGCTTGGCTGCCATCACGTAACGTTGTTATGGAAACGACCGGCTATGGGTTGGAGGAAATTCCTTCTTAAATCAATGATCAGGAACCAAGAACAATCTTATGAGGGTGTCTAGAATATTGTGTTCATATAACATTCAACATATCCGTGGCTTGCAGAAACAAACCAAGAGCTACATTTCCTTCTGGAGACTCGGTTATTTTCTCGACAAATGAACCAAAATTGAAATTCATAATGTGGACCGTTTTCCATTCTACTGACCTTTTTAACCAAACACAGCGTTCTAGAGGTTGATTCTTTAATGTTTTATTAACTATTATTCTATTATCAACATGCTGTGGTTTCACCATCTCCTCGTTCCAGTTGCTTGGTTGTCATGTTAGCCATTGAAACAGTTCAACTAAACATTCACAATGTAAATGTACCAACCTGGTAGTAACACAAAGAAAGCTAGAAATCCTCCTGCTGCCGATCTTAAATTCATAGTTAGTCCTCTCCTCTTTCACTCTGTTGTTCTAGGGAGATATTTAAAGATAGCTACAGGTAAAAAATGCAATTAAAAAGTTAATACAGTGAGAAATACTACAATTTGTAAACAATTAACACATTTTCACAAAATTATTTTGTGTTTCCTATAACTATAAATCACTCTCTGAATTACATTTGTCAAGCAAAGGAATACAACTTAAGAAAATACAACACCTTACTGTAGAGGACAGAGCTGGTCTGACATCTAGTCTGGGGTGCCAGTTCATTATGTAGTTAAACAATAAGGACTTCCTCTTCACACCATGGTTAGCAGCAGGATGAACATGAAGCCTGGGAACTACTGGAACTAGAACAGGAACTGGAACTAACACATATAGAATAACAATAATAATTTTTAGACCACACAGAAGTGTTTTGTCTTGCTATTTGTTTTTTTGTCATATATTTGCTATTTTGTTATTCACTTGTTATTGTGTTATCTATTTGTTATTTATTTTGTGTTTGTTATCTTTTTTAAAACTTCGGTCCTTCTGCTCTATGGTCACACACATGCAGGCAGCCAGGCGGGTACACACGTATACACAATCACATGCACACACACACACACACACACACACACACACACACACAATCACACACACACAATCACACACACACAATCACACACACACACACACACACACACACACACACACACACACACACACAATCACACACACACAATCACACACACACACACACACACACACACACACACACACACACACACACACACACACACACACACACACACAATCACACACACACACACACACACACACATGCACCATAGTGTTTCATAGCTTCACCTTTAGTCAAGTCTGGTTACTTGTGAGTGTTACTTCTCATAGGGTTGCTACCCCGAGGATGTCAGACAGCACAACTCTAGAGAAGAACATTCATGTGTTCATCAGTGAAGTGATTGACATTTGTTTTTTTCACATCAGCAATTTCCATCATCAGACATTTACAGTAAAGCCCCCCAAATCCTCCAGCTCTATCTTCTGTAGTGCCCGGCTGGATGACATTCCACACACCCACATACCAGGACTAGGTCCGTCCATATTTTACCACATCAATGCCTTTACGCCTTTACAGATGAATACAGGTTTCTTCACTGTGGCATACCGAAAAGATATTGAAAAGATGAAATAAGATTAACCACAACTATTGAGAGAAGAACACTTATGTGTTCACCAGTGATTGCAGATGGTTCCTTGGATACATCATGTGATGGCTCTTGGTAGCTGGCTTACCTGTTTGTGGTGATGGTGAAGAATACTGTGTGGTTGATATGGTGCTGGGAGTGGTGTGAGTAGAATGATATGTGTTCCTTTCTTCAGAGAACTACCATGCTTGCAGGTTCTGATTATCTGTAGTGGGTATAATACATCTTTAAAATCAATAGCCTCACTTTAAACACTGAAAAACAATTTGTTCATATTGCACTTCATCACAGTTACAGTCTGAAAGGGCTTCACAGGCCCACATTATAGGAATGTAAATATTATTTATTATTTATTTATTTAAAAACAATTGAAATGAAAAGATATCAAAAGGCATGGAAGTCAGTCTTTCTGTTGATAATGTAAGCTTCATGTAAGATTGCCTCTCAAAGGTCCTATGTGATTGGCAACTTTCATATTCATGTCACCATTGTATTAACATATCTTCATCAATGAAACAACACCATTTTAATTAACCAGAAGTAGAAGTAGCTGTGCAGCGCATATGCAGTGTAGGATATGGAGCAAACATGCAGAAACCCAGCCTTTTTAAACAGAATGAATGAGACACAATACTTGGTCTCACTCTTGAAATCTTGCTGCCACTACTGATTCAAACCCTGGAGTGTTTATGGACGGTGCTGTACAACTCTGAGGTTTCTCCCATCTCTGTCTGGTCACGGTCTCTGAAAAGAAGACAGAGAAGATATGAAGTTCAGTCACCCTGTAAAGCAGATCCATTGTGTTGTTGAACTCCCAAAATATAGTTTATTTTGACCAGAGTAAAGGACCTCATCAGTCTGGTCTGATTGGACACTGGAGCCAGCCAAACAGTAAGGTACTTCCTGATCCTCTGAGATGGAGATGTGGATGCTGCCATAAAGATGGTCATCCTGGACTTCTATTGGTTCTCTCTGTGCTCAGGAGCCAGGCAATTGGTCCGAGCTGGCACATATTCATACACAGGAACATGAAGGAGGTGATGGGGAGTGAGGGCAGGAGAGTAAATTTAGAAAACACTTCAGACAGTCCTGAAGAGCATGTGTTCCTGGTTCATTTAGAGACCATTGGTGGTGACTAGTGGTCCCACCATGCAGGCTATAGGCCTCACTTCAAGTCCTTCCTGCAAGGTTTCTTCCAGCTGTTGAGGCTGGTAAGACTGTTTTATCTTTACACAACCTATTCATTTGCTTCTTTGAAACAAGATTAGATATCATTACTTCAATTAATCTCATCTCATCTCCTCATTCTGCTCACTGGCAGATGTCTCCCAGAATCCAGTTTGTCCTCTAGCTCTCACCCTAGACCTCACCCTACTAGCAAACATCACTTCAAGTCATGACTCTTAAATCACAGATTGTGACGATGACTTCAACTGAAGTTGAAGTAGCTCAGTGGGTAGAGCGGATGGACATAGCGGGTCGTCCACTAACTGTAGGGTCGGCGGTTTCCCCTTGATTCCCCTCCTCCCACTTTCCACATGTCGAACCCCACAAATGTACTGATTGTAAGTCGCTTTGGACAAAAGCGTCTGCTAAAATGCCCCTTTATACATAGTGGACAGGTGTCATGGCAACAGAGTGCCCCAGAGAAAGGACACAGCCAAGAGTGATGCTCATAAAAAAATAATAGGTTTGATTTCAGATTAGAAAGCATCCCGAAGGTTAGTGCTTGAAAGTGTCGAACACTTAATCCAAAGTGAACCTTAATGTCAAAACAACACATTGAATACAGACACATCAGAATACATATTGCACAACTTTCCTAATTCAGATTAAAAGTACATATATAACTCAACAAGTTAAACAGCAGTGTGAACCACAACTATAAAACCTGTACCAAGCACCGGAGGTGCTCTCTCCCCCTGTTCTTATCCAGCTCTCTGCTGAGGCTCTGTCACATGTACAATGGGAGATCATTCCATCATGCAATAACAGTGGAGAAAAGGGAGTGCCTTGAAGTGTTTCTTACCCAGGAAACACTACAAGACATAACACTAGTGCACTAGTGACCATGTTGCTGATGCACTGCACTGCACTGCTGATGGTTTACCGCACCGACGATGTAGACAGTCTTTGCAGAGACGACAGGCTTCCAATCCTCTCGACCACTCAGTCTGGAGTCTCTGTGCAGTCCGTAGAATCAGGGCAGTTCACCCGCGAGCAGCAGAGTCTCTCTAGCACTTAGCAGGCTAGCGTGAATAGCTAACCTTAATCTCGCTCAGTCCTTACTGTCCAGTTCGATTGCAGATTCAGTCCGAATACACTCATGAACTACGAGTCTGTCATGCAGATAAAACGTTAGTCACGTTCTATAGCTGTACTTTTCAAACATGGAAACAGAGGAAGTTCTAGATGTGGCTTCTTTTCCTCCGCTCTCTCGCCTCTCTCTCTATCACGCCGTTTTTTTGGACCTTTTACCCCACATATTATTGTTATCATTCAAAGGTCAAAGTATCTTTTCGATAATGCATTTCACATATGAAGGTTTGCTTTTGAAGAATCTTGAAAGAATTGACCAGATTTTTGCAAACCGTAATCTGTTTACCGAGGATAACCATAACGAACAGCCACAGCACTACCTCTGGTGACACATGGTGTCTTATTAAACCACTCTCTTTTACTAGGACATGGGGATGGATGCTCCACCTCCGGCCCTGCATCCTCCTCCACCACCACCACCCTACTATGGTGCCTTCCTCCTCCTCCCCCACTGACCAGCCCCCTGAGTTTGAGGTCAGGCGACACATTCAGAATCTGAAACTCCTGTAGTTTAAGACACATACTCGGGTCTCTGAAATTATTATGGATGTTCTTCCAATCAGGAAGAGCAACTGACCTTTAACAGCTGAGGGAGCGCTGCATGGCCTGTCTCCTCTGCAGCGTCCTGTGCTAAGAAGGAGTTCCCCAGGACGTGTTGTGACAGCACCACCTGGTGGTCAGAAGACGAAATACACTACATAGAATCGGATCCTGTAAGAAGATAAAAACTGAAATGAATAAAGATGGAGGTGTCATTTTGATATCTAATGTAAAAAAAATATCAGATCACACGCATGTGCGATCTTAATGTAGCCATTCAGATTTTTTTGTATGACCACATTGATTCAGTTTACATGCAGAACACACTGCAGTCCTGAAGCCTTTGAAGGGTTTGACATTGGAGATTTGACTCTGACTAAATCTTAATCTTAACACTGTTAAACATGTTTAAGATGGGATTCCTGTCATGTAAAGCACTCAGGGTTTGGTGGGACTTAAGCTGCAGGTCAAAGACGGCCGTTTGTTGAACACAAACAGCCCTGCTTTAAGTTGGGCTGAAATCAGGTAATGAGATGGACTTACTCTTCATCAGCTGTCATCGGTTCTCATCACCATCGCCTTCCTGTCTGGAAAGACGACCAAACTGTTGAATCACAGAGAGTACAATCTAGACCAACTGAAGAATACATTTGAGGAATAGAAGAGACAAGACGTCGTCTTCCTCCTTCCCAACCCTAACCCTTCCTTGTTTTCTTCGTCACCTGCCCAGCCTGAGCGGGTGCATCCTGGACCAATCAGAGAACAGCTTGTGGGACGGCAGGTGATGAGGAGCCCACGTCTCCAACAGACAGAGAAAGCAATAAAATAAAATCCTTCTCACACAGTCATGGAAGTTTTGGCAAATAAATTCCTTAGATGTTTTTTTTTTAAAAAGGACCTCAACATTTTGCTTTGTGTAAGCATTAGAACGACAGATCTTAAACAAAAATAACAACATAAATATAACAACCATTGAAAGTTGAAATACAAAGATTCCCACAAGAAGGCTGTCAACACATGATGTATTCACACCTCATTTTTATGAATTAAATACATGATATAAATACATATGTGGCTCTACATCCAGAACAACAGCACTACCTTGAATATGGAGTTTGGCCAGAGCCTTTGAGCTGTCGTTCCCATATTTCACCTTTTTTGTAAAACAATGTTTTTGTTAAAACAACAATAAATCATGTTACTATTATATTGTGATTATCATTATTGTGTATTATGTGTTGGCTTCTGTCTTGTAAAGCAGGACCCACCTGTTGGTATACTCGCCCATCAGGTGGGCTCTCCCCTCAACAGTGTGGCACAAAGTTTTATTTGGCATATTTCACATTCAATAGGTCAACACAATATCCAGCTGCAGACAATTTTGAGAAGAGTGATGAAAATGTGTTTGAGTGCAGAATAATGTTTCATTTTTGGTTTAAAGTAATGATACAAGAAGTCATTCAGACAGAAAATATATAACATACCAAAGAGTCTGGTGTGGACATTTATTGATATTCAACATTTGGCAAAAACGTGGATGGGCTCATTGTAGAACTGGGCCTTTCATCATTAAAAAATATAAAAATAATTGTGGGCGATGCAATTTAAAAAATACCAAAATAGTTTATATAATATATATATTATTAACTATATCACAGTAACTCTATCATTTGTATTTTTATGTATTGTAATTCAATTGGACACAGTTCTGTTTGGGTCTCTTTAAGTGCTGCTGTACATTTCTGTGTTATTCTTGACTAGAATTTAGAAAGTTATGAAAAGGGGGTAATTCTCTATAAAATACAAGAATGTTTAACTGCAGCCAGGAGATGGTTCTGGTGTTTAGATAACCCAACCCATATCATGACCAGAAATGTCCTTAAAGACTTCCCTTCACAGGTGCATTCAGGTAACCAACAGGTGACAGCGATGAAGAGTGATGGCCACCAGAGCAACAGGCCCTGAATAAGATGGGGCCTCGCTGGGGCCATCACAAGTGGAACATAAACAATCAATTAAATAAGTAACCTTAATTCAAGAGTCATCAGAGCATGTATGAGCAGTGGTGACAGGTATTCAGCCCAGTTAATTAAGCCCCATAGAATATACAGCCAGCATATTGTCCTGTTTAAACTAAGTGGATGAGACAATCTGCTGAATCCAACTATTTAAATCCTGCTGCCGCTACTGGTTCAAACTCTCCAGTGTTTATCGAAAGCACTGTACAACACTGAAGTTTTTCCCATCTATGTCTGGTCACGGTCTCTGAAAAGAAGACAGGAGATATGAATTTCAGTCACCCTGTGAAGCAGATCCATTGGGTCGACATTTCCTCTTTAGGAATACCAAGAGAAGCTTACTCAGGGACAGCGTTTGGTCTTTCAAAGTTGATCACAGAGTAAAGGAACTCATCCGGCTGGTGTGAGGACAGAAGAGTAGATTTAGAAAACACTTTACACTTCCTGAAGACAGTCCTGGAGGTCATGAGTTCCATGAGATCCTTAGTGTTGACGAGTGGTCCCTCCAGGAAGGAAGCTGTTCCTTCCTACAAGGTTTCATCCAAATGTTAAGCTAGCAAGACCATTTTGTCTTCATTATTAAGTTGCTTCTTGAAAAGAAGATTAGAAATCCAGACATCTCTGAGATCATAGTTATATATCATATCACAGTTATATCTCACCCGAGATATCCCCATAGATCTCACCCTATTAGAAACATCACTTCAAGTCATGTCTCTTAAATCAGAGACTCTGATCATGAATTCAGGTGAAGTTTCTATTCTCAGATTAATACATCACAACATAGTGGGCAGTTGTCATGGCAACACTGCCCCAGAGAAAGCATACAAACAAGGCTGATGATAATGGACCACTGGTTTGGTTTGATTTGATTACATGTTACAAAACATAAAACATACCAAAGATTTGCACTTGAAAGTATATCATATAATATATAACATTGACACAAATCAAATATAAAACAGGGCTAAGAATAGACCCCTGGGGGGCCCCACAAGTTAACTCTCTGGCATCAGATGCTATCTCTATTACCTTACCACACCATCATCAAACCATGAAATAGGATTTAAATCACTCTATTGATGTGTCACTTAGCCTTAAACAAAAAAGTTCATCAACAAAATGGTGCGGTCTACTGTATCAAAAGCTTTCCATTGGTCGAACAGGACAATTCCAATGTAATTCCCTCAATGACTTTCCATCTGTATATCATAATCAAAAAGGTGAGACAATTGTCAGTGAAATGTGCCTTCCTGAAACCAGACTGTAGTTGGTCAAATAGTCTGTGGCAATACATCTAATTGGTGTTTGTACTAAGATCTGAGCAGTGATTTCAGTACTGTCCCCAATCAACCAAGCAGGAAATCGATCCAGGCCAGTGGCCTTGTTTAGGCTCATGGAGTGCAACAAGCTGGCCAGTTCATTATCAGCTGTTTAAACCAGCTCAAAGCTGTCTCCTCAGTCCTGTAAAAACCTTTGATGATGGAGTGACCATAATAAGCCACATTGGTGAAGAAAGTGTTGAAGTGATGAGCCATCTTTGTAATGTTGTGACACAAAATGTCACCGATATTTCAACTTATTCTACACTTCTTACACACTTTGCAATATACAGCTTTGGCAAAGCTTTGTTTTATATTTTGTCTGCTTTCTAGGTTTTGTAGCGATCAAAATCTGTCAAAAATCTCAATAATGTATCTTCTGTCTGTTATTTAATCCTCATTTGTATCACAGGGTCTAGTGCATCAAACACTCATACAAATGTTCTTTAAAATAGCCCATGCTATATCTACATCGTCACAATTTATTCCACCTGACCAATCCTGCTCCCTTAAGGTGATAATAAATCACTCTTTAGGGGAACTCTTCATGGAACACATTATGCAGTTGTTACTCTGTTCCAGCAGCATTCAGGATTTTATGGGTGCAAAGCAACCAGGTGATCACTAAAGTCAATGTTTAAAGCACCTGACTCGCATATTTTGTCTGTACCAGATACCATCCTGAAATCTAGAAATGATGCTTTATCCATACACAACCGCGTTGGCCCCTCAATCAGTTGACTCAAACCAAACAACTGATTGAACTTCACAAGGGCATCTACCAGAGACATTGTTGGAATTCTCACATTTGTATGAAAACTGCCAAGAAATATACACTTTCTTCCTGGTGAAACATTTTGACCAACCAAACAGAATACGGGCACACTTCTACTCTGTCTGAGGTCTATCACACACACTCCTGCCAACATGGGCTTTGTAAGGCAGCAAAATGCTACATCAATGATCTCCAGTTCAGAATTTTCCAATTCAGGCAGAGGGTTCCGACTTCCTGTGTCTCACCTCCTCCGCGGTCTCTGGCCTTCCTCCCTGTCCACATGCTTTTCTGGAGGCCCCCTTTCTTCTGGTGAAGAGAACAGAGATTGAGAAACAACAGGAGAAGTGAAGGCATGTAAAACGAGAAAGAGAGAATATCTCACATCATCCAGAGGAAGACGAGGAGGAGTATGGAGGCCAGTAAGACACCAATGGTTGTTACAGCTACTGTTGCTATCTGTGATAATGATGATGATGATGATGATGATGATGATGTCACTGGAACATAGTCATTTGATTTCAAACACTGTAATACTGCACTGTAATAATGCAATACATGAATACCAGCAAAACAAAGACGACAAACAGTAAAGATACACATACACATATTTTAAACTCACACACACATCAACATATTTTAAACTCACACTGGACATCTATGAACAGCGAGTTAGAGCTCAGATGTCCATATTTATTCTCTGCTTGACAGTGGTACGTTCCTCTGTCTTCAGGGCTTACTGAGGTGAAGGTATAAAGTTGAGTTGATTCCCAGAGAAGTGGTTGGTTGTTCCTGAACCAGGTGTACTTAGCTGCTGGGTTGGCATCACTGCTGCAGCTCAGAGTCACTGAACTGCCCTCCTCTATTTCATCAGAGGGACTCACGGTCACTGAGGGGGTCTTTACAGCGTCTGTTAACGGTCACATTTCATGTTTTATGTAAATAAGGATACAAATAATGACATAAATATAAAATATAAATGTAAATAATATATGTATCAGGGGAAGACGGTCTATAGGGGCGATTTGGGTGACGCACTACTGGGAGAAAGAGAATTTGTTTTCTAACCAATTCCAAAGATCCTTTAATATTCCTTTCTCAACAGTCTCTGCCAATTCTATCACAGCAAAAGTAGTTATCAGTGTTCTAGACATATTATAAGTCATTGTCTAATCAGAATCGTCAGATTCAAGTCGTGTTTTAAATGGTCCCTTCTCTCTGGGCGATTTCATTGACGTGGAAAATCGCCCAAGCATTCTCCGATTGACTCTCATGTTAAAACTTTTTTCTTTCCTGAAAATTACCCTCCAATGCATTTTGAATTAGGATTTTGGATTCTCGCCCTAATGCGCTTCCGTCATACTTAACGCCAGCATGTTACTGAACCCACACATCCTCAACCCGCTAATGCAGTGTGTGAAGTTTTGCGGTGTTTGAGTTAGCTTTGCGAGGCAAGGATGAGACGGAGGGCTCCTCCATCCCAGATATTTTTCTTGGATTGGTGGACTTTGTGGCACAGTTAGACAAAGTTTTTGATGAGTATGTTGTAAACGTTGTGAAAGCTCTTGATCCTCTTGATCCTTGGTCAGTTAATAAATACTTGAATTAATATGCTGCCCCTATCTTTATGTGGTTGCTGGACATATCTTGTGTCCTGTTTAGCTTTTTTACATCATGCAGCATTATTCATGTAAATAATTAATTGTGGAGCTATGCCATTTTTGTTTATGGAGTTGCCATCTAGTGGACACAAGAAGGACTCTGTATGAGTTAATCATCTAACAACAAATTGATACTGTCTTGCTTAATGCACCTATTGAACACCTTAATTATTATCAGATAAATTGCCCCCCCCCCCCCCCCCCCTGAGATTTTTTTCAGGACCACCACTGATATGTATGTACAGGGTACAGTATGTGTGTATGTATGTATGTATGTATGTATGTATGTATGTGTGTGTGTGTGTGCATGTGCGCATGTCCTACACATATAGAACTGTTCATCTGATCTACTTCACACTTGTCGTGTGTATTGCTGGGGACCCGAGGAAGTGCAGTGTCAAGTCATTTGGACACACGACACGTTTAATATGGATAAACTTTGAACAAAACAAACAACCAGTGGCCCTCTGTGCAGCAGCGGGGGCGGGGCTTCAGGGCTCTAGACTTCAGCAGTTCACTTGGTCACTGTACTTGGATGCTGGATATACAACCATTATATTATTACTCTAACTATAGTTAGTAGAGTCTCTGTATGTCTGTATGTCCTTCAGTGTTCTGGACAACTGTTCATGTTCGACCTCACACTTGCCGGAGGTATTGCTGGGATCACAAGGAAGTGCAGTGTCATGTGGGAAGTTTGGATGAGCGGCTCTCCAGAAAGCTGCAAGCAGCAATACGGGAGGCCAAGCAATCGGCCCATTCTGAACAGGGCCGTTTTGAACTGGCCCCTTAAAAGCTCCATTACATTGTGTATCATGTCAGTGTACTGCGAAGTTGACTTACACAGTGAAGGAGATTGGAGATGTTTGTATCCTTCAACAGCACATGAAAAGCTGTCTTCAGACGGAATGTAGAACCAGTTGTACTTTGTACCCCTTCTTGCATTCTTTCCATTCCTGAACCAGATGTAGGGAGGGTCACCAGCTAGACCACACATACTGTGACACTCCAGCATTAAAGCATTGGTAAGGGAGGTAGGGGAAGGAAAGGACACCTTCACCTGGAGATCTAGTTGTGAGAACAAATTACACAAAATTATTCTAAATAATTAAGATAACACACAACACAAACCTTCTAGATGCAGCCACCCACCCACACTACACACTAGAGGATGGATACCCGACGCGAGAGTTGGGTTCTGACAAATATTTAGAAATTATGCTCAGGTTTGGGTCGGGCTTGGTCACATCTGCACAATTTTAAATCTTAAATTTACCTGCGCGTTAACCCGTGCATATTGCGCTCATCTGTTTTTTGACATTTCCAAATGCCTTGCAGTTGCTTAATAAAGGCGGGCTTTCAGATGTAAATGTATCATTAGTAAAAAAAAAAGACTTTAACTGTCTGTGTCGGGTTCGGACTATGAAAAGGTTGATGCTGAGACAGGTTTGGGTCGGGTTGGTTACTGTTCTGTTGGACACGGGCCGGGCTAGAACAGAAAATTCCTGCCCGATCCGCACACACACATACACACACACACACACACACACACACACACACACACACACACACACACACACACACACACACACACACACACACACACACACACATACACACACACACATACACAAAGACATTCTACACTTATAATCCAAGTTTACCTGTTACAGATAATGTCACTCCAGGGTCACCAGTATATTCCCCACCTGGTTGGGACGTTGTGAACCTAAACTTGTAGACAGCAGAGTCACTCTGTCTCAGGTCTTTGATTGTCAGGGTACACTTTCCATTACATCTGGACCTGGCACAGCTGATCTCTCCACAGCTGTATTCAACACGACCTCTATAGTCTGTATCATGCTGCAGATCAACATGCTGATTGTTGTCTCTTTTAGTAAACCACAGTTTTTTGGTACGGAGGTACTGTACGTTTTCAGTGTATTGAATGGTGCAGCTGAGGTCAACCGTTGATCCTCTTAAAGCGCAGACACTACGAGATGAGAAAGTAACCATCCAGTCACCATTAACCTGCAGTGCTGTAAAAGATAAACACATCTCAGTGAGAATTAACAAGACACAGAGGTTCAACTGATGAAAAGATCAGAAGACACATGGAGAGATGGAGGCTGTTGGGTGGAGCTGGAACGACAGATACATGCTGACCACTGAGCAGTGACAGGAACATTCCAGTTTATGTAACACCAGTGGTGTATCCAGGGGAAGGGGGGGGTGGGGTACAAAATTAAAACCCCCCTGAAAAATACAAAACGAAAACTTGCGATTCCAGAATTTCATTGTTGTTTAGGTTTTTTTTTTTTTTTTTTATTTAAATCATATTGGGTTATTAAGTTTCCAAATATTTTGAAGCCCTACATTTGCAACACGTTATGCTGTTTATTGAAATTGAGCCATGAACATTTTCCAATAAAGGTATATAAATGAACCATTCATGAACATTAGTTCATGCAGTAATAAGCAGTACCATTAATAGGAGGAAGCAAGCAGACACCATTGATAGGAGCCGAGAATGACTTGTGAATAAGAGAGAGATGTCTGGTCTCTTTTATATGAATCAGGGCATTATGTCTACTAACACCATTGGATTGGGGGCTCTAGCCCTACAGGAGCGTTATCATCAAATGCTCAATTGAAACAAAATTGAAACAAGGCATTGCTATGAACTCATCTCAATTAAGAGACAGGATGCAAACTTGGCCATGAAACTCATCAACAGGGGGTACTTTAGGGTCACTCTGAAAATCTCAAGTGTCTCTGCAAAAGGGGGCTGCTAACCGCTTACCCTAAACCGTGAACCCCCCACCCCCATAGTCCCAGAGGGCCAAGGTTCGGTTTGGGGGTCCCAGTCAGGCACTGGAATAAGGTGGTCAAGGCTCAGGGCGGCAGGACCTTCCTGACTCCAAAACAGCCTCTTACACAACATTCTGATCAACTTAAACCTTCTGAGTGGCTCTATCAAAAAACAGCCTATTTGGGTAATCCAAACCTAAAAATAAAAATTTCTGATATGTCATTCTGAGGACCCAGGGGAACATGTGCATGAATTTTTGCATCTCCAGCAATCTCCAGCCATCATACAGCAGGCGGTTTCCAGGTCCCCATTTTCAGTGGGATGGAGATGGAAATTTCTGCCTGTAGGCGTGTAAACACAGCTGGCCTGTTGATGTGTTTTTCAAGTTTGAGGTCAAAAGGAGCCTGCACCACATACCTTATGGGTCAAAAAAAGGTCAATGTGTAATAACCTTTTTTGTTATTCATTAGAGGATCAGATATGTTTGTGGCATCCGTAGGGTGTAGGACAGGAAGAACTTCAGCTCAAAATCTTGCAAGCCAGCCATCATGAGATGGAGCATTTGCTTTTGAAGTCACTTCCTGTAGGGCCAGAGCCCCCACATTTAGGCTTATATGTCCATTAACATGAAAGGGACCTCAGGTCTCTAGCTCACTTATAAGTGTCCTTGACCCATTAGTCACCTACTCATTGCATCACTCCCTGTAGGTCTATTCCTCATTGCTCATTCTCGTCTGATGTAAATCCCTCTTTCAGGCTTTTAGGGATACATCATACATGAATATGCAGCTTGCCTTGTGTGGTATATCTTGCCGTCCTACAGAGGTCGCTATGCTATGTTAATGAGCTGGTTATTAATACAGTAAGAGTGGAAGAAGATAAGTAAA